>JAVXUL010000009.1:13149298-13169432 GCA_035590515.1 Trichilia minutiflora
GGTATGATCATGGGTTTATTGACATCATCTGCATCTATCATATGTTCATCTGTATTTTGATCTGTCTAAGGCTTATAAGGGTGGGATAATCCTATTCCTATGCTGGGCATGACCCCAATTTTGGGGGGTGTCACAATTATATATAGGAGAATCAAATATAAAGAATACAAATTAAAAATAAGTTTATAACTATATTAAAGTTTTAGATCTTTAAATTAATAGTTATAAATATAGTTCATTCCCATTAAGAATGGTGTAGTCTTATTCGAACTGTAAAGTATGGTAACATTATAATAATTGTATTTTTATATAATAAGATTATATAAGGACTGGATTAAATAAAATTAAATATTCTAATAATTTTTGTTAAAGAAAGAAAATTTAATTTATCATAAATGACGATCATATATGAACGATCTTAATCCATTGTTATTAGTAGATTCCTATTTATTGATAATTATTCTTTAATTTGTTCAGCAAAGTTTTGTATAATGTTACATTTCATAAGCCTTGCATTTTGAAAATAATTTAGATAAATAGTTGAAAATGTTAAATTAACTTATGAAATCTATTCCTTCCCATATAGGAAGTTAGAAAAATAATTCTCTTATAATGTTAGTTTAAGGATTTAAACAATTAAGAGCGCTCTATTCATGAAATATTCATGAATTAATTGTTCATTTCGAACTAATGGGAGTTAAGGATAAAAAAGTAATTGGAAAGGTTAACGGAATAATGTTTAGCTCCAATTATGAATTATTTATGGAGAATCAATTCATATGTAATGACTATAACAATGGACAACTCTATGTTTTGAGTAAATTATATTTATATTTTCAAAAGTGCAATTCTAGATATATAATGGAGTTATTCTAGAATTAATAATTCTATTGATTTAATAAAAGAATTTATAATTAAATTAATGAAATTATTGAAACTTGAAATTATAGACCGATCTGTCCTCTTGTCGTCTTTCAAAGTTTTATTGATTACATGTTCAAGAAAATAATAATTAATTAAAAATTAATTATTTAACACTTTTTAATTACACAAGACAATTAATTGTTTTTAAAATTGTAGATTTTAGTACATAAGGCAATAAATTATCTTAAATTATTACTTTGATATGTAAAGATAAAATTTGATTTTATCTTTATATTTTATAATCAATAGTTTATTAGATAAAAATAATATTTTATCTTTATTTATTTGAAAGATAAAATTAGATTTTATTATTTTAGATAGTATTTTATCTTTATTTATCTTTATTTATTTAAAAGATAAAATTAGATATTATTATTTTAGATAAAGATAATATTTTATTTTTATTTATTTATTTATTTATTTGAAAGATAAAATTAGATTTTATCTTATATTTTATTAGATAAAGATAAGATTTGATTTTATCATTATTTATTTAATTTTAATAGAATTGATTATCAAAAGAGAAGTATTCTTTTTTTTGTAAAGGGAGAGTGTTTTTTGTGAAAACTTACGTTAATTAAAAAATAAAGATACTTTCTTAACTAGACGCTCATATGTTATGATCATAATTAGGAGAAATAAGATTGTGATTCAAAACGATAAGATGAGAAAGATCGTAGTTCAAAACGATAAGACGAGGAAGAGCTATGAGAGAGATAAGATCGTGGTTCAAAATGATAAGACTAGGAATACCGTAGTTCAAAATAACACTCTATTTAAAGTCAAGACACTATATTCAAATATTTTGTTTTCTATTTGTTACTCCATCCAACACAATCATCTATCAAACTAGTAAAAATTCCAGTATTCCATACGATAACTAAATACTTCGAAGTACATTATCATTATATCCGAGAGAAAGTATTAGAAGAATGTATAGAGATGGTTCCCCACATATGATCAAATAAGAGATTTATTTACAAGGGGACTTTCCATTGTCAAGTTCGCAAAAAACGAGAACAACTCCACATGATAGGCCGTTTGAAAACAAGGACGTCAAGAGTCCACGATGAGGTGAGTGTTAATCATTGCCTTCTAAATTCCACCGCCACTAGGAACCTTCTCAGCTCTTACATCACCGATATTCCATAAAACTTTTAGAAGATTGAAACAAGGCAGCAACAAGAGGAGTTAAGAAGAAATTTGATGGTGACAATCTAGAAATTTCTTCCACTGACTTTAATCACCTTCAAATACACGTCAGGTAATTGTATTGTGTGTAGCAAAAACAAGGAAGTGTCTAGTTAAAAAAGTGCTAGATAGTGTTAGGGGGCAGAAAGTGGGCTAAAATAAAAAAGGGGTTGAGAGTGTGTGCAATGTGCAATACTGTGAGTGTAAAGTATCCGTTTCCGTTTTAAGAGAAATTAAAGCGTGGTGTCTTGTAAAATATTAATTTAGTGAAATATAAATTTATTGATTAAAAGTAAAGGTGGCAAATGAGTTGGTATGGTTTGACACGGATCCGGCTTGTGAATAATAAAAATTCGACATAATTCGATCTATTAAAAGATCATACAGGTCTTGAAATTATGCCCACGGACCGGGTTGTGCACAAACCCAAGAAGGACTCGGGTTCAGTGCAAACCCATGCTGACCATGCTAAACTTGATCCTATTCATTAATAGTATCAAATATATTATTATTAAAATAATTTTTTTGCCTGTGAACCTGGCTCAGCCCTACCTATAGGCTTGGTATGATATGACCCATAATTCCAACACGATACGATCTGTATGGGCCGTGCTAATTTTTTTGATAGATCGGACCCGGTATGATATATTAGCCCATAAAAACCTTATTTTCACATGCTGTTTGCCACCTCTAATTAAAAAGTGAGTCCACTGCCTTAACTCTTGAGTGCATTGTTGTACATTCAAGAGGCAAGTGGTTTGGTTTCTGATAATTTTCGACTTTTTGATAGAATGTGGCTTTAAAATTGGATATAGTAAAAGCTATCGATACTATAGAATGGCCATTTCTTTTCACGATTTTGGATAGTTTGGGTATTTTTTATTCTTCTAAAATGTCTATTCTCATCAATGGATCTCCTCATGGTTAATTTTCTTGTTCTTACGGGGTTCGACAAGGTGATCCGTCATCGCCTATTTTATTTTGTATTGCAGAAGATGATCTGAGTAAAGGTATTACTCATTTGTTACACAGAAAGAAAATCAAGCCTATCTCTCTACTCCTAGGATGTACTCCTCTCACTCATGTTCTCTATGCTGACGACGCTATATTAATTTGCAGAGGTGACAACCAATCTTTATAGAATTTGTTACATTTTCTTAAGCATTATGCTCGTGTCTGGGAGCAAAACCTTGGTAAAGATAACTGCTTTTATTATTTGGGAAGATCTGCTCAGGATCGCAGCCGTTATATCCATAATATTATCGGATTTCGTGAAGGCTGTGCTCCTTTTGTTTAGTTGGAAGTTCCAATTTTTAAGGGCAAGCCTGGAAAAGTTCATCTGCATGCTTTGGCTGACCGTGCAATTGCTAACCTTGCTGGTTGGGAAGGGAAAGCTTTGTCCTTGGCAGGTAGAACTCGGTTGGTTCAGTAGGTATTTCAGTCGACATTCCTTCACAGTTTTTGTATTTGTAAATGGCCGATGTCTCTCATAAAATATTTGTCGCGTGCTGCGCGTAATTTTATTTGGCATGCGGATATATCTGTTTGGAAACGTGTCACTGTGTCTTGGAATCTTATGTGTATGCCTAAGCTTGAAGGGGGAGTTGATATTATTAGATTTATCTATTTTGAATAAAGCTACTGTTTTGAATAAAGCTTGAAGGAGGAGTTAATTCTTAATATTGTCCTCATAAGATTTATCAATCTTCTCTTATAGCAGGTTTTAATGTGGCAATTTCTGAATTTTTTTCTAGGCTCGCGGTGGTTAGTTGGAGATGGGCAGAATATTTCTTTTAGATACGCTAAATGGTTAGATTCTTTCATAACCCTGCTCCTCTGGTTGGGAAAGTCTTTTGGACTTGGAATCTTTCTTCCTCTGTTTCTTATGTTGTCAATGATGGTAGTTGGTGTCTTCCTTCATTTTTTACCAGGTTATTGCCAGATTTGTCCGATCACATTTTTGCTATTTATCCTTCTCCTACCAAGGATTTGCTGGTCTAGGAATCCTCTTTGAGTGGCATTCTTACTTCGCAGATACCTATAATTGTCATCGTCATAAGAGTACGGGAGTTTCTTGGGCTAAGAGAATTTGCAATAGATAACCTTGTGATGGTAATATGCAGGTTTCAGGTGCTCAAATGGCTTCTAGAACTGTGCTCTGCAAGTTCGACGTGGATTCAACTAGTCATTTATTTTCAAAGTGTTCTTTTGCCAAGGATGTGCTGTCTCAATGGTTTTCATTCTTCAAGTGCATGTTCTGGTTCCTGATTCAAACGTGGATATTTGGAATGTTGTGATTTCAAGACATTTCTGTTCTCAGGTTTTTAATAATTGGTTTCTTGGATCCCTCTTTCTCTTGCTGGAATTTGGAATTTTCCAAATCAAGCCATTTTTTATTCTTCTATAATTTCGGTTAAAGCTATTATCTCTATTTGTTGCTCGTAAATTCAAATGCTTGGTGCTTCTTGTTGGATTTCAGCTATTAGTTGCTTTATAATCCAGACTTTGTTCCACCGTTGCCTCTTCGATCTAGTTGGTTTCGTTGTCTCAACTTTTAATGAAATCGAGGAGAATAATTTTCCGTGAAAATAGGGTAGCGGATAATCCCACCTTTTGTTTCTACTTTTTATTTCCTTTTCATGAGGTTTTATTACAAAAAATGAAAAACAAAAGAGAGTAACAGTTAATCCACAGGACCACTCTCCCGTGATCTTTAATTAGCCTAATGCATTCTAGTTCTTTAAGAATGAATTTATAACGAATAAACTCAAAATGAAGATAAAATTAAATGTGTTCTAGCTTAGCTTAATTAGCTTCGTGTAATTAAGACTTGGATCCGAGTGACGAGGTTGTTCAAACTGAATTCGGTGCCGGTGTACCCCCAGTAACAGCATCACAAGTTGTTTTCAGCAACGGAGGAAAGAATGGATTAAATGGAAACATCTTCGGCCAGCACTTGTCATTGATTTCAGTGATAACCTTGCAACAAGCAGGGCCAATACCACTCAGAATTTTTCCTCTGGTGAAGGATTTATAGATCTCTAAAGAGCAACCTTCTGTGTGAGTAATAGATTTCCAGCATTCTGTAATTTCAGTCTCATTAATTAATACCGGTGGGAAAGTCATCTTGCTGGGGAGATTTCTTCCAGAAGCTGTTTGAGGTGAAGGTGCAGCACACAAATTCTTGAGCAATTTAGGAAAAAATGGATTCATTGGGAGCATCTTTGGCCAGCAGTTGTCGTTGATTTGATTGACGGCATTGCAACAAAATGGACCAATCTTTCCAATTTGTCCTTTGGAAACTGGAAAGTGAATCAGAAATCTCCTTGAGACAACCTGGAATGTTTGTTATCGATTCCCAGCATTTTTCTGCACCTTCTCCAGGCGGGAACAATCCTGGAATTTGGTTGAATGGTGCTTCCCGATTGAACTGTGCTAGGATTGTTGGGACCAGCATTGACACAGCCAACATCATAACCATAAGATCTATACTGGCAGATGATTTCGCCATTAGACCAGCTCTATACTATGTGATAACCAACAAGGACTTTGCTGCAAATATTTTATGGGTTGGGAGATGCTTAATGTGCGATTCTGACAAAGAAACAGCTTGTAAGAATTTATAAGTTCTGCTGAAACATTTAATTGCAAAAACAATTGATTTAACAAGTTTTAATAACATTTATTTTAGACTATAACTTCAATATATTAAAATGACATAACTCCTGTAATGAATTAATAAATATGCATGACTAGACTTTGTTCTTTCATTTTGTGTAAATCAAAGGAGTGGAATAACTGACAGAATAAATTAATTTGGCCAACATGCAACTGAAAGTTAATTTTAAATTTGTTTCAGTTTAAAGAATAAATGGCACAGATTTAAAGAGATTCTGGTCAAATATAAATATTAATTATTAACTATGATTTAATTTGGAATCCTGATCGTTTGGACGTACGTTATTTCTTTTTAAGCTCTAGATACCCAAATTCAACTCCTCCCTTTATATATATTCTTAGAGATGAATATGAAGGACATGCAGCCGCGAAAGGAGGTAAGTGCCCCATGAAAAAAAAATCCCCTCTCTCAAATTTTTTAGTAAAAATATGTAAAAAAAAATTAAACTTAAAACCCCATTAAAATTTTTTATTTCTTTAAACTTTGTTTATAATTTCTATTAACATTCCTTCAAAATATTAAAAAAAAATTAAATAAAAAGAGTTCTACAAACAAATAATTAAACTAACATTGCAAATATTAGCAATTTATCTTTAATTTTTACGTTATCTTCAATCTTCTCACATATTATTTTCTTACCATTTTTTTTTAATTGTTTATAAATTTTTTTTTTGTCAATAAGTCATCACTATTTCGAAACAAACTAAAACTAAACAGTTTATTTAGTAAACATCTTAATTTTAATTATTAAATTATTATTTTTTGATTGAGTAATTCCTTTATTAATAAATATAATTTAGACAAAATATAATTTTATTAATGATTAAAAATTATATTTAATTTGATCTCGCACCATAAAAGTAAGCGATTGAAAAATCGAGTCTTTAGACTTTATAAATACGTACAAATACCATAATAAATACGTCCACCAACAAGTGACTAAGGTTGCCACGTGGTTTGAAAGGGACGTCAAAGAGAAATGCCACGTGGATCTGAGTTCCCAGTCGACAACCACGTAGCATACAAAGAGATAAACCTTACCGTTTGCTTTCAAGACTTGAGCTAACGTCACAGAACCTTTCATAAAAGCAAGCAAACAGATTCAATTAAATTACAAATCCGTACGCGTTAACAATTCCTTGGTCTGTCAGTACAATATCAATGACTGACGGTAACTCAGTCCAATGAAGAACCGCTCGTTCCAAACAAGCAAAACCAAACCCAAATTGCTTTGGTCATGTACAGAGTAATACAGAGAAGTTTAGGTCCGAAAATACTGATATGGATCTGGTATAGTTGAGAAACATGGGTCTCGAGTCTTCCATCATAGACCATCTGAGTGAAATCCTGGATTTCACCGATGAGCCAGAGTAATCACCAACTCAGCACGCCCCGTCTCCAGCTTATATCCGAGAGAAAAGAGCCATGGATGCCACTCTGGCGGACCTAAAAGAATACCCAAACTCCTATGTTTTCGTAGTGGACATGCTCGGTCTGAAATCAGACCAGATCAAGGTTCATGCTGGGGAGGATAATGTTCTTGTTGTGAGTGGGGAGAGGAGGAGGGAGAAAGATAAAGACGCAAAATATCTCAACATGGGTAGGAGACTAGGAAAGTTTCTAAAGAAGTTTATTCTTCCTAAGAATGCCGAATACTGATAAGATTAAGGCTGTTTATCAAGATGGAGTGCTGACGGTAACTATGGACAGGAAGCCACCAGCGGAGCACAAGAAACCCAAGACCGTTCAAGTGCAGGTTGAATGAAAGACTGTATCAGTACGTTGATGCTTCGTGCTTGAGGGAGCTAGGGTTTTATTTGCCCTGTAAACCGGTGTCGTTTGGGTGTGTGTTCTTTTCTTCTAAGCATGCATTTTCGATTATTGCTTACATCATCGTGAAATTGATGATTGTACAAAGAGACAGCAAAAAAATAATTAAAAGATAAAATATATGGGCATAAATTTAACAACTTACTTAGATTCTCTCTTGTAAAAATTCATAAGGAATGATAAGTTTTTTTATCTTTATTTGATTGTATTAGACTGTTTATTTATATGCAAATATTATAACGGTTATTTGGATAATTATAATAGTTCAATTTATACATAATTATTCAATAAATAATTATGTCTTTTCCCCTTAAAATCATATTTTTATCATTGGATATAACTTTTGTATGTTATTCTTTTGAATATATATTAATAATCTTTTACTTGATCAAAATAATGTAGTTTATTTCTGATGATTGAATATCTTATATACACAATCAATCACTATTATTATATGTTGGTGGTGATTTGAGATCTGAACAGTATATTTCTTACTAAATCAATAGTGTGGCCCCTATCCATTTAATGATAGCCGACCTATGATTTTTGGGAACTGCCATCCTAACCTGTAAAATCATCATTTTCCCTATAAAATTAGGAGCTCCCCCTAAAAAAAGAACTACGTGTGGCTTGATTCTCCCATCGAGAAAAGAAAGAAAAAATAAAGAAGAAGAAGAAGAACCAGAAGAGAGAGAAAACAAGGAAAAACAAGAAGAAGAAGAAGGGGGTACATAGGCAGTTTGGGAGCCACCTAAGTTCAGTCACAAATACCAAACACCGCTTCTTCACCATGAGCTACTTCTTATTTGGTGTAAGAAACTCGCCAAAGATTTTCGTTGTTTAGTGTACGAAAGTCGTCGAATCTTTTTTTTGTATCAACAACTGGCACCGTCTGTAAAAAAACGCTTACAAAAAATCATTTACCAACCAAATAGGAGAAGTTTGCATTAGGAGGATCCTTCCCTGATCCTGACTGAGAGGATCTCTCTCTCATCCCTTGAGAGCTTTCCCCTCATCTCTTGAGAACCCTTTCATCCCCTAAGAGCCCTCTCATCCTTGAGATCCTTCCTCTCATCCCCTCAGAGCCTTCTCATCTCTTAAGAGCCACTTTCTCATCCTTTGAGAACCCTCTCATTCCCGAAAGCCCTCTCATCTCTCTTAAGAAAATATAATATACTTTAATTTCATCCCTTTCCACTAGATCTTGAATATAGTGATAACTTATATCAATATGTTTACCTTTGGAGCTATTTCTTTTACTTTTAATCAAATATGTAATAGATTTATTATTATATAATATATTTACGGATTCTTTAAATAAATATAATTGCATATTATCAATAAATCTCTTAACCCATGTAGCAGTGCTAACTAAATGATATATATTCTCTCTCCATGGTGGATTTTACAACACAACCTTATTTCTTATTTAACCAAGAAATTGTTATTCTACCATATAAAATATATTTTCACTTGTTGATTTTTTATCATCTAAATCACCTATAAAATTTACATCACAATACCTAACAAGTTTTAAACTATGTAAATCAAAATAAAGTTTCATACCTTTAGTTCTTTTTAGATATCTTATGATTTTCTTAATAGCTTGTCAATACTTTCTTCTTATATTTAATTAATATATACTTATCACTTTCTTTGCATATGATATGTTTGATCTTTTACCAGTCATTGCATACATTAGACTCTCAATAGTCTGTGGATAAGGTACTTTTTGGTTTTCTTCTAATTCGATTTTATTTTGAGGATGTGAATCTTTACTCAAAATAGTTAACTTGTACATAAGTATACAAACTAGTTTACAATTTATTATATTAAACCATTTAAATATTTTCTTTAGATTAATTATGTTAATCTGATATAACATCTTTAATTTGCTATCTCTGATAATTTTAATTCCCAAAACATAAGATGTTTGACCCATATATTTTATATCGAACTTTATATCAAGATATGGTATTGTTTCATTAATCATATTATACAATTACTAGTCAATAAAATATTATCTACATATACTGAGAGTAAAGATATTTATTCTTGGCATTGTCTATTATAAATATAATGATCCAATAGATTCATTTGTAACCTAAACATAGGATTGATTGATGGAATTTTAAATACTTTTATCTAGACAATTGTTTAAGTACATACAAAGACTCCTTTAATTTATAAACTTTGTCTTCATATCCTTCAACCAAAAAGCGCTTTAGTTATCATATATAAATATTTTCTTTTAATTCACCATTTAAAAATATTATCTTCACATCCAATTAATATAATTTAAGACCCAATCTAGCAATAATTAACCAAATAATTCAAATGAATGTAAATTTATCAACTAGTGAATAAAAATCAACAAAACATATAGATACACGTGTTTGAGGATTTTTTTATTTTTCCCATTTTTTAGTAATTTTCAACATCGAATTTTGATGTTTCTGGTCCTCTTGGATTTCTCTTATTGAGTAGAGCAATCCTGGACAAAAAAAAACAAAAACAATGTCCAAAACTTTATGAAATTAATGAAGAAAATTCTACTATATTTTGAACTCCTCTATAAAAATTAGACTCTGATACCACTATTAATTATTGATTATACCATTATAACATTAGTGATTGCATGCAAAAACATCCAAATAACTCAAAGGTAGAATATATAGATACAAATTTAATAAATTTGCTTAGGTTCTCTCTCAAGAAAACCCTTAAGGAATGATAAGTTTTTTATGCTTATATAAATATTATGGTAGTTATTGGAGTAATTATAATGGTTCAATTGGGACACAATTATTTAATGAACAATTGTGCTCTTTCACCCAAAAATAACACCATTACCATCAGAACTTTCGCATGTTATCCATTTGATCATGCATTAACATGCATGCGGTACAAGTTTGTATATTCATGTTCTCTGTTACGTCTGTGTTACTTTTTTCTCCGAAAGCAAAATATATAGAGTATAAAATAAGTGTTTTTTATTTATTTATATTTATGAAAAAAGAAAGAAAAATGAAGATGGGGATTTGCTTTTGCTTATTTTTAAGAGTTATGGTGGATATTTTTTAGGCTATATATGATGCAACTCAAGGCAATGGAGACGTAAAGATGCCAATGGGTCCAATTACAAGGTCATGCTCCAACAAGCTCAAGGCACAATTTCAGATTTATGCACAAGTATTTGTTTCACAAGAACTTCAAGACGTTTTGATGATCAAGCTTGGGGAAGAGCTTAGGGAGACGCCAAAGTGTGTGTGTACGTTGGAGGCATCAAGTCAAGAGGGCTAACACTTAGACGATTTTCACAAGCATAAGTCCAATCAAAGGGCTTGGGCTTATCTATCTTTAAAAAGGGGCATGTGGGCTTCTTTAATTATGTTTTGGGCTTTGTCATATTCCTTAGCCTATTTGGATTAGGATTAGTTTGTTTTCTTATTTAGGGTTTGACATGTCAAAGGGTATTTAAAAACCCTTCTTTTATGTGTGAACTTCAGATCGTATTTTTTTTAATAAAAATTGGAGAGCATTCTTCAAGGGAGAATTAAGATTCTTGCTTGTTTTACCTTAAGGATTGATTCAACTTATCAAATAAGTATTAACTTGTGGTGTTAGTTCAATTCTTGTAAATCTTTGCTTGTTATACTGTTTGTTATCAATTCCTTACTGTTTTGGGAGTGAAGGGTTCTTGCAAATCTTTATACTATTTGTTATCAATTCCTTGTTGTTTTTGGAGTGAAGGGTTCTTTTAGATTGATTGAATTTAGGTTTGGGAACAATCTTTTTGAAACGAAGGTGATCTAGACATCGATTCTAGGTTATTGCCGTATCAGTTGGCTTGTTATGTGGTTTGTGTAACGGAGGAGATAATTGGTTTGAAAATTATAGATAATGAGAAATTTCCATTGCTGTCAGTTTGGATGCAAGAGTTTGTAGAACTTCCCATAATCAAAGAAAGATGGCCGCCTCATGACAAGCTACTCACCAAATACCACTCCATGTGAAAGCCGGATATTGTAGCTGCGCAGCCCAAATGAATCGAATTAACAGCTTGTCAGGTTTCTGCAAATGAATAATGGGGCTTGGTTCAAATAAAAATTGTCAGTTTTCAATCCAGAATTTGAGGCTAATTGTCATGCTTATATATCTATATAATGATCACTCCTCTAATCAAATAAAAAACTGAGGTAGATCTGATTTTGGGTTATGTACCCTGACAATTACAAATCATGAAATGAAAATGGGAAAGAAAAGAGAGTGTTTAGACATTTTAATTCTGAATTAGAAAATCCAACTTATTTTGGATCTGTTCGGTATTATTCTCTAAATCACATGCTTGAATTTTGCAAATTAAATTTTTGGTGTATGGGTTCGTTGATGATACTATAAACCAATCTTGAAAATATTTCCTAATCCAGTTTTAATTTTTATAAATATAGAAGAGAAAAAGTTATAATAACATCAATTTGATTTTTTCGTCACTTCGTTGCCCGTCTTCCATCAGTTGTTCTTCTTTGCATGCTGTTCTTTCATCGGCACTTCATCTTTCTCAAACCTTTCCTAGTAGCTAGTCTGCCGATTTGTGTGGGACTAGGTTTGAGAGATAAAAGAAGAGAATAATAAAATAAAGAAATAATTTTGATGGGAAAGATCTTGTAGTTCAAAGAAATTGGATAAGAATGAAGTTTGTAATGATATCAATATTATTTAGAGATATTTATTTATAAATATAAGTGTAACCAATCCATTGGCTGCTTAGGTGCACTTGATTTCAAGGTATAGTATCACCCAATGCTCTTGCTAAGTCAAAATAAACAAAATTAAGTATACTTTGTTAGCTATTCCACCCCCATAAAATATGTCGCATTATGAAGGCTTTTATTTACGATGTTGCATAATTATAAACCAATTCTTCCCTTCTACTGAGTCAACGTTGAACGGCCCACTAATGCACCTCGTTGTTGGGAATTTCTAAGTGCAACCAGCCTTGGTCCTAAAGCACCGAACGTACAGCCACAAATGCTGAATCATCCCCAATCAACATCAGAGAAGACTTGAAGCTAAATTCAACTAGTATTCACAAACTGAAAACAGATTTACAAGTAGTCTACAAATACCTAAACCCAAAAATGGACTCAACTTGTTTACAACAAATGATATATGAAGTCTGGTCAGTTTAACATACTGCAGACCCGTAATTATATGCTCCTGTAAAGCAGAGAATCAATCATATTAGCTTTGGCTAAAAAAATCTGAAATGTATTTGGCTTCAGGCAGATAGAAGCCAGCAGAAGGCGGTGTGACTTCAACATTTAAAATAGAATTTCATATAAAACAAAATTTTATTGAACAAATCTATTCATAATATAGTACAGTCGATTCTATCACTATCTTACACATGATTTATTTATTTTTGAAAGAAAGATGTCATTTGTAAAATTATGAACATACTTCATTGCTTGCATCGCCAATTTTTCAAATACCTAAATTGGCAATAGAAAGAAAAAAAAAACTGCAAAACAACAATTTGTTGGTGATGGGAATAACGTATTTTGAAAAGCAGGAATCGTTGACACTCTTTGAAATTCAATATATATAATTAGCAATTTTCGGTGGTGAGTGCTGCAAAAAGTTAATCTGATCATCATGGCAGAAGTAAAGCTTTTAAAGACATGGTCAAGCATTTTTGGTGTGAGGATTATTGTTATGGCATTGAAACTGAAGGGTGTTGAATATGATGCGATGGATGAAGATCTATCCAACAAAAGCCCTTTACTTCTTCAATTGAATCCTGTTTATAAAAAGGTTCCTGTGCTTATACACAACGGAAAATCAATCTCAGAATCACTGATAATTCTGGAATATGTGAATGATACTTGGAAACAATGCCCTTTACTTCCAGAAGATCCTTATGAAAGAGCCAGGGCTCGATTTTGGGCAAAATTCAACGACGATAATATTTTTGTCAGAAATCTGTTTGAATCTTTAAAATTCAATTAAAGCCTTACAGTTCTGTATAATAGCAAAATCCCACGAAAACCTGTATTTTTTAGGCCACCCTGTTATGGAGATTGGAGAGGAAGGAAAATTTTCCATAGGACCAAGCTGAGCATGAATCTCTCGTTCTTTTCAATATTGCAGGTTTTACCGTCCATATGGGGCTGTTTTCATTAAACAGGGTAAAGAGCAAGAGGAGGCTCTAGGTCAAGCTACGGAGAATCTGAATTTCTTAGAAGAAGAGCTGAAGGGAAAGATATTCTTCCGCGGAGAGAAGTGGGATTTCTATATCTGGCGTTAGGTTGGCTTGTTTATTTGGTCTGTGTAATGGAAGAGATAACTGGAGTGAAAATTATTGATAATGAGAAATTTCCATCGCTGTCGGCTTGGATGACAGAGTTCACAGAAGTTCCCATAATCAAAGAAAGCTGGCAGCCTTATGAGAAAATGCTCAGCACATTCACTGCTATGCGATAGCCATATCTTGCGGCTGCACAACCGAAATTAATCAAATTAGGTGTTTGTCTGGTTTCTGCAAATTAATGGACTTTTATTTGTACGTGTATTGTCCGAAATGAATCCTCTGTTTCTCATCAGCATGGAATAAAATTCGTAGTTTTCAATCCAAAATTTGGATATCCATCGTCATCGTTTTATTTCTTAGAATCAATAAAAAATGTGGGATAGATTTGGAAATTTGGTTTTTAGTTGAATAAACAAATTAAAATAAAAAAGAGTGTCATTGACTGCTTAGGTAGTATCCTTTGTTAGCTATTCCCCAGAAAATATGTCGCATTATGACGACTTACTCGTTATTTACTCGTTGCATAATCATAAATCAATTCATCCGTATACCGAGTCAAAGTTTAATGCGTCTCGTTGTGGGTATTCTAAGTTCACCCATCCTTTGTCCTAAAGTACGGAATCTACAACCTCCAAATGCCAAATCATCACCAATCTACATCAGAAGAAAAGACTTGAAGCTCCATTCAACTAGTAATCACATAAAAGTAGCCTGCAAATACCCCTAATCGGTGATTTGTTTATAATCATACTTCATTGCTTGCATCGCCAAATTTTTAAATACCTAAGTCGGCACTAGAAAAGAAAAACAATGCAAAACAACAATTTGTTAGTGATGGGAATAACGTATTTTGAAAAGCAGGAATCATTGACACTCCTTGAAATTCAATATATATAATTAGCAATGTTCGGTGGTGAGATCTGCAAAAAGTTAATCGGATCATCATGGCAGAAGAAGTGAAACTTTTAAAGACATGGTCAAGCCCTTTTGGTTTGAGGATTGTTATGGCACTGAAGCTGAAGGGTATTGAATATGATGCAATTGATGAAGATCTAACCAATAAAAGCCCTTTGCTTCTCCAATCGAATCCTATTTATAAAAAGGTTCCAGTGCTTATACACAACGGAAAATCAATCTCAGAATCATTGGTAATTCTCGAATATATGGATGAGACTTGGAAACAAAACCCTTTACTTCCTGAAGATCCTTATGAAAGAGCCAGGGCTCGATTTTGGGCAAAATTCAACGACGATAAGGTAAGATTTTGTCAGAAAACCTTACAGATTAACGAAAATTTTTTTGTGTTTTAAGTTAAACATGAATCTCCCATTCTTTTCAATATTGCAGGTTTTACCGTCGATATGGGCCGTTTTCATTAAACAGGGTAAAGAACAAGAGGAGACTCTTGGTGAAGCATCGGAGAATCTGAAATTCTTGGAAGAAGAGCTGAAGGGCAAGAAATTCTTTGGCGGAGAGAAGATAGGATTTCTAGATCTGGCTTTAGGTTGGCTTGCTAATTTGGTCTATGTATTGGAAGAAATAACTGGATTGAAACTTATAGATCAGGAGAAATTTCCATTGCTGTCGGCTTGGATTACAGAGTTCGCAGAAGTTCCCATAATCCAAGAAAGCTTGCCGCCTCATGAAAAAATGCTCAGCAAATTCCGTGCTATGCGACAGCCATATCTTGCACCTACGCAGCCAAAATGAATCAAATTAGGTGTTTGTCAGATTTCTGCAAATTAATAATGATGAACCTTTATTTGTACGTCAACCATCCGAAATGAATCTTCTGTTTCTCACAAGCATGGAATAATATTTGTAGTTTTCAATCCAAAATGTGGCTATGCCTCGTTGTCATCGTTTTATTTCCTCGAATCAGATAAAGACATGGCATAGACTTGGGCAATTGTTTTTTTTGGGTTCTACAAACAAATTAAAAAATAGTCTCCAGAAACTTTAATTTTGACTTAAGGTTTGTTTTTCCTTTTTTTCTAAAATTTGATATTAAAGACTTTAAATACTCTTAAAATTGTTTAGCTAACTTATCTCTGACACCTAACTTAAATTATTTAAATTTAATTACGTTACATTTCCTAATCATTTTGTCATGTAATTAATAATCATTAATGAAGGATAGTAAAATATAAAATAATATTTAAAAAATACAATATTATTGATACATTAAATATAATATAATTCAATTTCGCACTCCAAGTGTATAATTGGATGATTTTATCTCGTAATAAATAATTGTTTTGTATCTATCTTAAATTCGATCAATCAATAATATATTTTTTATAAGAGTTTAATATAACTGTAAATTTTATTTAAATTTTTTCTTTTATGTGATGATTGTCTCGCATCTATATGAAATTTAATAGATTAAAATTTCTCGCATATTAAAAAAAATATATATATAATTCAATCCCACTCAAAATGTTGTAAGAATTTTCTTTTGTTTGCATTTACCGTACCCGGGACAATCCAGACAGCCTATGCTGAATACGACCAAAGAAACCCCCTCCACGAAACATATGCTCAAAAAAAACTGATTAAAAGTTATATTTATATAAATAATTAATAATATAAAATTTATAATTTATAATGATAAAAATATTTTGTTAATTATTTATAAGTTTAAAATATATAATAATTATCTTTAATTTATTATTTAAATATTTAAATTAATTAAATAATATTAAAATAAAATTATATATATAATCAAATCTAGTATTATCCTACACTACACCAAATATAAAATAATATTATATTTAATTATATCTTATCTTAATTTATTATATTCTATTTTATCATACTTTATTTTATTTTATTTATAGCACCAATAAGTCTTATTATAATAATTGTTATTATTATCCAGATTTGGTATTTTATGACAAAAATAAGAAGTTAGAAATCAATTCTTATCAATTTCATACATGTAACAAAATATTTATATTGTTACTACTATTATTATTATTATTATTACGAGGGAATGACAAATTCGTCTTATGGTTTCCTTAAAACTGTCAAAAAAAACTGTCACATTTTCATAGAAAAAAACCCTTATAATTTTTTCAAATTTAAAAAAAAAAAACATGCCCAAATATTTGTAATATTAAAGACAAAAATATATACTTTTATTATATAAATTTTTAATTTTTATCATATAAATTCTTAACTTTTATTACGTAAATACTGAATCAAAATAATTAAATTTTTAAAAAAATATTTTAAATTTAATTAATAATTTAATATTTTATTTTATAATGCTTTACATTAAAATTATCACACCTTAATCTGTGAGTCCCACATATGATAATTGTCACAGATTTTTATGGTGTATTTAATCACATAAAATACAATCTGTAGGCCTGTAAGACATTCATAAAATCTGTTTTTTTTCAAAATATTTTACACAGTACTTCCAAATAATCCACCCATACACCCAAACTCCAATTCAATATAACAAAATCATAATCACTTCAAATATACATGTGCACATTAGTCAATAAGAATACTCATATAAATAAAATCTGTAGGAATCAATCTATCCCACAAATAAATCAAACATTTATTACAAATCCATTTATCATTCATCAAATTCTAATAAATAAAAGAAAAGCCGAAATGACCACCAGTGGACTAAGGACTCTACAGGATGAGTCGACATGGCTATACCTGACTTCAAATCTTAGAGCGATCACCACCACCACCAATGCTCAACCTATCGCTTGCCCTGAAACTGAAAGGTGAAGGGGATGGGTATACGAAAGTATACTCCGTGAGTGAACAATAATAAACATAAGAAAATAGCGTTTAATGAACATAGACAAATATATTTCAAACTATTTAATTGAAAACAATTTTTCAAACGAACTTCCAAACACATTTAGAAAATTTGTGGGATGGTTATGTTTCTCGACGAACACCCTGGCCCTGGGCATCCCAAGACCGTTAGTGATTTTGTATGCAGAAAACCATGCTATTTTATGAAAATAAATTTAAATGCAAGAATTGAAGTATGCATGGTTCTTCCAGAAAATGTGCCCAACACTGACGTTTGTCTCGAGCAGTCATGTGATGACATCCGTGACTAATTCGACGAGACTCATAGGTGGACAAATCTTGTCATCATCACAATACCACTACAAACACATAACAGTCCACCTATGCAGCATCCACTCACCTAGGTGATCTCTTTGCCAAGTCAACCCTAGGCTACCATATAACACTCATCTGGGGGTCCACATCCTAGTGAACTCTTCTTCTAGGTTATCACCCTGTAGCTACAGTAAATAACCGGCTCACAAGATCGTTATCACCAATGTATATATCACAAATCTTGGTCCACTGTCCAAATCATCATCACAATATAAAACTAGGCCCAACGGTCATATAATATCATAACAAACATATATACTGGCCCACTGGCCACACCATCGTATAAAACATACATAAAATACATCGAAACATAGCAAATTTATTATAAAGCCACATATTGGAAAATAATAAATAAAATCATTCATGCATACATGCATTCTCTCGAAATTATAACAGTAAGTTTGAAATAAAGTAAATAAAATAACAGTCCACTTACTACTTAGGGAGGATATACACTCCCTAATGTTTCTCGTTCCTCGGCGAGTCACACGAATACCTCGATCACGAACCATCGCATAATCACAAACATTCAAATAAAATCAATATGTGTTCTAAAATATGAATGGAACTCGAATGCGTGCAATGTATGCTAACCCCGGGTTTTTAACGCCGAATCACTGTCCGGAAACATCTAAAATCCTCGTTAGAAGCTGAATTAACCAACCAAAATCGAATAGACCCACATTGCAACTAAACCAATACATTTTGATTAATTTATGAGATGTAGATTAGTGAACCCCGCACATTCATCTGAACAGTAATCAGAGTTACTGTTCACATTCATCCAAAAACTTCGAAATCATAAATCTAACTTCTTACGACTTCTACGACTTCATCACAACTCACATTATGCTCAAAAACTAGAATACAAGCGATAAATCTAAGAAAATCTATACGAAAACCCGTATGAATCAAAGTTACTAAAATGCATAAATATATACATAGACGAGTTAAAAACAAAGCTACGAAGCTCGTGGTGTAGTCGATTTTCCTTGATTTCACCCAAAAGCCGAAAAACCCTAATTTTCTTCTTCGAAACCCTAGCTCCCCTTTTTGATTTCTGCGCTTCTATCGTCCAATCGACACTCCCGGGTAGTTAGACGTGTGGAATGTGACTCGTAGACGAAGAGGAATTGAAGAAAAGATGAAAATGGAGTGTGGTTGTATAGGAAACAGAGAACGAACGTGAAGAGAGGAGGAGAAGAGAAGGGAAAAGAAAAAAAGAGAAGAAAAGTGAAAAATTCGTCTCCTGACCCCCTATTTATAGAAAAGGGGTAAAATTATCATTTTACCCTTAAGTTTTCTTAAGGAGAAACTTCTAAAAGAGGACAATTTCGCTATTTCATGCCCATTCGTTCGCACCGTTCGATCGCACGAACTAGCATTCATTCGAACGAACGATGCCTTCGATCGAACGAATCATGGGATTCATTCAAACGAATTATGATTCGGTCGAACGAATAAGGTTTCGGTTGAACGAATCTGACACTTTCAAAGTCAGAGAGCTCCCCACTTTTTCGTTCGAACTACCGATCATTCATTCGAATGAAATGATCGATTCGATCGAACAAACTGTTATTCGGTCGAACGAATTTGGCACTAAATTTTTTCAGGGAGTTCCTCTGTTTATCGTTCGAATGTTCTGGACTTTGTTCAAATGAATTGTCCAATTCGTTCGAACGAATTTTGCATCCGTTCGAACGAATTGCATACTTTCTCCCTAGTCCTTCCCTTAATTGAAAAATATAATTCGGATCCCACTCAAAATAAAACTAACATTTAATTTCACTAAAGTCCATGTATCCACATTCTCGAAACTTCATCATAGCCAATCCAACTTCCCAAATGAATATAGAATCACACCCACCCACACATGGGGTATAGAATGAATGCAAATGTATGAATAGAAAAAGTATGAAATGACAAATATACCCTCGAGATCTAAGCACGGGGCTCACAAAAATAATTTAGAATTTAATTAGTAAAAATTAAATTTAAAATATTTTTATTTTATATTCATAAAATTTTATGAT
>JAVXUL010000009.1:13192678-13216469 GCA_035590515.1 Trichilia minutiflora
AATAATAATAATAATTTATTTAATTATGTGATATTATTAGATAATATCAAATAATTATATTAATTTGTTTTTAATAAGTTTTGGCTTCCACCAATGGGATTAAAGAAAAATGTTGTTTTTGATTGGTTGAAAAAAAAGTTGAAATGATTATGTTGCAAGCTTTCTTCCACCCTCGGTAAGCCTTCTTCTTTTGGTTTTTGCAACATTTGGATTTTGTCTTTTTGGCTTGCGGCTTGCTGCTTGCTGGAACAAGAGAGGAGGAAGAAAAGCAAATCAATTTTGACTTGAAAAAGCAAAAGGATAGAGAGAAAAAGAAAGGATGAAAAGGTTCTTCACAGTTTCTTAGCTTGGACTTGTTCATGCTTAGCTAGGTGAATTTTTTCTCTTTATCCAAGTCTCCCAACAACACATAGGAGCTATCTTCATCTTGTTTTTTATTTTGTGGATACCTTTGGAGGCTGATTCAAAGGCTCAAGCTTCCGGATAGTTAGGTATATATTATACATCTATGTGTGTTTTTGACATTTTTGAAAATATGCATAATATAAAGCTATGATCTTGGTTATGCTTTTCCATGCTTTTCCTCTCACAGAATCCAATGCCCATCCTTGAAAACTTGTAAACGTGGTATGATATTGCCATAATCGAGTAAGAGATTAATCCCACCGATGTCAGTATGCGATGACATCCCGATGACTCGATCAGGTTCCCGGCATGGAGGATAAAAATTCATCCTCACAGTATACCTTCCTTCTTGGAAAGCATTGGAGATTTATTAAGAGCCTTAAGCTGAAGTCCCATAGCAATGAATCTTACTAAAGAAACTGCAGCTTTCCTCATTTCATCAGAATATGTCTCTAAAGTTTCTGTGAATTGGTTCAGCATGAATCAAGCATTGAGAAAATGAGATGAGATTGTGTTGAGGACTAATATGCAAGATTCGGATGAGGACCAAATTGATAGGTTTTCAGATGTTTCATTAAGGGTAGATTGGGAAATGCATGGGATTTATTTGTTAAGCAGTTACCAAGATTCAAAATCTTGAATTCGTGCTTGCTGTGTATAAAAACAGAATAGGATGCTGGAAACTCGGGGTTTTTTGCTTTTCTTCAATCTTTGGATAATATCATCTTCTTGAATAAAAATTTTCTTTCTGGAATTCTCCCTACATTCTCTCTCGTGTGGTTCATTTCTTGAGTTGAATGCTGATTTTTCAATTTTCAGTTTTCAAGTGTTGAGTTGCATGTGTTGTGGCTGTGTTTTTTATTAGTTTCTGTGTGTTGCATTGGAGAGCTTGTTGGAAAATCCTCTTAGGCAAGTCTTGCTGTTCTTGTGGCTGGAATTTCAGGGTGGCAGGCATCAAGACTTCCTACATAAAAAAATAAAATAATAAATATAAAATAAAAATTGATAGTATGAACAAAGAATTTTAGGCTATATTATAATAGTATTGATATAAGCCTCCGCATCTAATTATGAGCTAAATGTTAATTTAACTATTTTATGTAATCCCAAAACATTTTATTGGTATATATTATTATATGTTAAAATATTTAAAAATTTAAGTTCTGCTCTTAATTTTCTTTGAAGTTATTATGTTTTGTGTTTAGTTTTAACATTTAATTTCTGCATTTTGTAAATTGAGTAAATGTGTTGTTACATTGTATGTATATTAATCAAATTCTTTTATTTTATTACAACAAATTCAATCAATTAAAATATTTATTTAAAGATTAATAATATTAAAAGAATAAATTTTTATATAAATTAATATGATAATATTGATTAATTATCAATAAAAAACAGATCACCCCTGGTTTGGAATCTACGACTTTCAATGAGAGAATGACAAGTGGAATTGAGGGGATCCTAACCCTCAATCCTATATATTGCTTTATAACATTTTGTTATAAAATATATAAGAAATTCTTCGAATTAGACAAGTTCTTCCTACAATCATTTGACTAATGGACTTGCTTGGTCAACTAAAGCATGTATGTTTTCTTAATATATTTTATTGTTAAGAGAATAATTACTTTTTTAATCTTTTTATATTATAATTGCGACTAAGGCCTAAATGAATTGACCCAACTCACACTTATAATTCATGTTGCTTGAATAACAGAGAACTCCCAAGCAGTTATCACCTGCATTTTGTAGGTAAAAAAATGATAATCAATCCCACTTCATTAGCAAATGCTAATGAAAAAGGGTTATGAGATAATCTTTATGTTACTGTAAATCATCCAATAATCTGATGACATTGATTAATCTTTGTTAAGATTTAAAGATAGAAAAAATAAATGTGAAATTTAATTTATTTATTTTTATGATTAAATTCCTTCACTTTACTTTTAAGTATAATGTAAAAAAAAAAATCGTTAGTTTAAGAAAATATATTAAAAAGTGTTTCACTAAAGAAAATTTGAAAATGTATTAAAAAGAGATAAAAGAATTTGACTAAACTGAAATATAGAGAAAATAAATCTATATTTTCTTTTAACTAATTTTCAGTACAATTTTATTTTAGATAAATAAAAAACAATAAATATATTAAAACAAATTAAAATGAGCTCTGAATAAGCAAGACAAGGCATACCAAAGGAAACAATATAAAAATGAAAAAAAATAGATTTAATTTAGAATTATATATATGAAATTCCACAGGATTTGCCGACCAATAAAAAAAAAAGAATTAAGCTTATCACTACAACTTAACGAAGAACGATATGAAAATAAAAAAGGATATTAAAAAATTAATTTTAAATTGGAGCCAATCTTGTGGACGATTAACTAAGCAATTCTGTTTGATTAATTGATTTAAATATACTTAATTATCAATTATCACTGAACTGAATAAGAAAATATTATTTCATTGATTCCATTATGATAGTTTTGAGTTGTTTATCTAATATTAAAAATCATTATTATTATTTCATTGGGTATTTTATTTTTTAATTATTTAAAAGTTAATTTGGTGT
This sequence comes from Trichilia minutiflora, assembly GCA_035590515.1. Classification (NCBI taxonomy): domain Eukaryota; kingdom Viridiplantae; phylum Streptophyta; class Magnoliopsida; order Sapindales; family Meliaceae; genus Trichilia; species Trichilia minutiflora. The sequence goes on from JAVXUL010000009.1 coordinate 13,195,660, forward strand.
TATATTGTAAAGTAAAGATTTTCAAATAGATTTTCTACTACTCGATCCTTTATAAGTAATTTCATTTCATTCTATTAATAATTTTTAATACTAATAAGACTATAACTTATGTTACATCATTATATCTAATCAATAACTTAGGTTCCAATAATATAACACATGGTTTAAGGTTAATAGGAAAACCGTGTAATGTCGACGTTGACTTCTTTGAGCACGTTTTTGCATTTACTTGTAAAATATTTTTATCTATGATTCTCATTCTTAAGATTTCACAGCCAAACAATATTATATTACAAAAATCCCACGCAGCATTAATATTGGAGGAAGTCGTCTATCTTTGAATTCACATTACAAAAGAATTCGTGTGTTATGTTGTTGATCATCATTTCTGTTTCTCCCTCTATATATAAGCACTTGAATTGTATAAACTTTTGCATCATCTCCCTGCTTAATTAATTAATCTCTCAAAGCTTATTCTATTCAGCCATGGCAGCTTCTGCGATTTCTATCTACATTTCTCGTTTTGTTTTTCCATTTTCTTTCTTCGTTCTTTGTCTCTCTTGTATCTCAATTACAGTGGTTCAAAAAAGAGGTTTTAGTGTTGAACTAATCTATCGTGACTCCCCAAAATCTCCGTTTTTCAACCCTAATGAAAATCATTTTGAAATACTTAAAAAATTTTACCATTATCACTGTATCAGAAACGCATAGACCAATTATTGAAAGGTAAGAAATTACATACTACAGTGATAATAAAGAAAAGACGGTCAGCGTAAAGCAAAATATTTTATACTATTACTCAAGACACCTTAGTAGTACATTATTGGCAGCATATTATTTCCCATTGACACAAAACAAAGCACAGCTCAAATTGCATTAATGCATAAACTCATACATAGGAAGACAATACAACGTACTACTAATAAAACTAAAATCCCCTTACTGGGTGCAATCGGTTGGTTTAAAGGAGACTGTCTGTTTCTCAATGTCATAGCCAATCAAGAAGTTTCCCTGCATCACATTACCATAAATTGCGTAGCTATTCGAACCCACGAAATTGAAACATATAATTTCCTCCCCTGCTCTCAAAATAGAGTTATCCATACTCAACTTCACATCTGCACCCTTAAAGTTTACTGTGATTTCGGGAACTTCAGAAATGGATCCAATATCGTAACAAAGATCAACATTCGATTCAGTGTCTGGAATGGGTTCTGCTTTAATGAAACTGGACAGTGCTGAAAGCAAATTTGAGGTGAACTCCTGTGGCAAAATGGTCAATGTAGTACCAGAATCAATTACAATGTTACCTTCTGAATTGCCAAACGAAGAACCAGTGAAAACAATTCTCTTATCTCCTACAGTGATGGCTTCAAGAGTAAGAAAGTAGTAAGTTTTGGGATCTTTCACAGTCAAGGGAGTAGAAACAACCCCTGGACCTGAAACTATCCCATTGCTACCGAAATTGATTTTGCTTGAGACTGAACTCCGAGAAAAGAATGGCGCCAAGCAATAGGAGAATTTATTTTCTCCTGTTGAAGCTCTAATTTGGGTTGTAAGGGAAACGTCCCCCCCTCCAAGGCCAACAATACCAGTTGTTTTATTGTTAAAGTTTCCATTATTGTTGTGCCCACAGCCGAAGGTAGTTTCAGGCAGAGGCACAGACTGTCCAGCTGTTGAACCTAAAGTAAACGTATCGGTAGCAAGATTCCCAATAGAGAAAGATCTATCACCGTAAGAAACTGAATACAGGCATTTTCCCTCAGCAGAACAAGATGTTCTCCTCTGAGATGTACACTGCGTTGAGGCGCAAGAAAAGTCTTTATACGTAGAAGACTTTTCAGGAACAAAAAGTGGCGCATCTTGCTCGAAACATTGCGAGCAAGGATAGCACTGCGTCCATATAAGATCACTTCCCGTATCAGCAACAGCAAGTATTTCAACTGTCGGAGTACCGATTGCAATAGTCATGAGATAATTGCCAAAGTTGGGGATTATATCAGCTTGTGCTGTATCGAGAGAGACAGAGTTGGTATAAAAGCGATTAAGACGATTAACAGAACGACGAAAAGCATTTCTCAATCGTTGGTCGGGAGTTTCATTAGGATTGTAAAAGGGAGACTTTAGGGAGTCAAGATGGATCAGTTCAATACTAAAACTTCCGTTTTTAGCTTCGGTTGAAGAGTAAATAAACAAAGAAAGAAAGGAGAGGGAGATTACTGCGAATGAAAAAGAGAGCACAGAGCGATAATTCGCAAACTCCGCCATGTTGAAAACTACAAGAGAGACGATGGAGGAGTGGAAATAATTCCATGTTTTTATAGGGGAGGAAAAAAATTGACGATCAAGAAAATGTAGAGAAAAAAAAACAAATGAAGACAACGAAAATTGAATCTTGAAAAATATTACTGCCCAGCAAATTGATACGACCCCCCTGCTTCCGGGGACCCGGGGTCACTCGGATGAGAAGGGTCTAGCTTAGGATTGGTAGATCCAATTGAGCTAATTCAAATTATTTAATTGAATTGCTTTGAAAACATATTATATTAATCTCTAAATTAATATTTTATATATTATTATTATTAATTTAGATTGTATGTTAGTTTATTTTTAAATTATAAAATGTTAAATCAAACTGTTTAAGTATATATTAGATATTATTATTATTATTATTATTATACGATAAAATAATATATTAATATTTTATTAATATTATATAATAAAATAATAATTTTATTATTTTAAAATTAGATTAAAAAATAAATTAAGATCTAAAATTTATTTTTGAGTTTTATTTAAATTAATAAATTATTTTAATTTAAATTCAAATAATTTAAATTATTTTATGAGATTTGAATTTATTATGATTTATAATATACAGATTAAATTAGATTGTATAAAATTTTAACTATAATATTTGAATTGGTTTAAAATTTTATTTTAAATCAATTTAAAATATAAATATTTACCGATAATATAACTTATACTATTTGATAAAAGGAAAGAGTGATCAATTCATCAATCTCTTTGATCCTTAAGAAGAATCAATTTCTTTAAAAAAAGACTCATTCCTAATTATAAAGTCAATTACTATACCTTCTACCTTCTTCACTCGACATAGAAAGTTTTTTTTCTGGAAGATGTCTCCGTCAACAGGTAAATGTGAGAGTGACAATTATGTAATTGTAGCAAGTTGAGGGAATTTTCGAAATTTTATTGGCCAAAAAAGCAGTGTTGAAACAAAAAGAAAACCGCACAATTATTGATAAGGTGGTCTGTTTTCCTTTGTAGAGGAAACCATACTATTATTCTTTATGGATTTCAACATGTTTAAGTTTATTCACTTTAAAATTAAACAAATAAATTATCAAGTATTGTACAAAGACTTCTGCCTCGTCGACGGTGGATCAATCAATTTCCAAAACTTAATTGACAGCCATTAATTAACATGAAAACTTTAGCACGCGATTCTTGGGTAAATATCAAACTGTAAGGTAGACATGTGGGCAAAACTCGTCCATATATATATGAAACTGATATTTGTATACATCGTATATGGATTGACTTGACTTGGATAATTAATTACCTATGCATACAAACTATTCTTTTCTTAGTGAAGGCATGTTACCTTGTTGAAAAGCACAATATATAATCACTACTCACCCAACAGTTAACGGAGAAGGGCGCAGAAACTTCTCCATATATGGTCAAAGCGTAAAATTCACAATCTTCCAAGAAACTGAAACACAACTTAATTTATCCATTAATAGACTGAAAGGCAGTTATGAGAGTGACAATTATCTCATTACAGCAACTCGATGGAATTTTTAAAAGTTCATTGGACAAAATAGCTGTGGTGAGACACAAAGGAACTTGTACATCATCAGTGACCCATAATTTTGACTACAAGTAATCATGTGCTTAATTTTGTGTGTGTGTGTGTGTCTAAATTGTATGTCATCAGCGATCCATAATTTTGACCTCACAACAGGTGAAGTAAGCATTTGCTTAATTTTGTGCATTGTATGTTTTGAAGATCGATTCAAATTTTATGAATCATAATAATTTTAAAAAATTTAATTTAAATTTATACCCTATTTAAGTAAATACTTTTCTAAATTAAATAATAGTTTCTAAAGATTTTAGAATAACAAAATTTTATTATTTGTAAACTTCAAATTTACTAAGGATTTTAGGAGAGATTTTAAGTATTTATAAACATAAGATGTTATTCTAAATTTCAAAAGAGGTCAAAAAATATAATAGAAAGATATTTCGTAGGATTGAAAAAAGGTTTGTAAAGACCATTTAAATTCGTTAGAAAGATTTGTGAATTTAGGGTAGGAAAGAAAAATATGGTTGTTCTAAGAAGTTAAACTTGATTTTGTATTTTTTGAAATCTCTATATTAATACACAATCTTCTTATATGAAATTTTAGTATTTTTGTATGGATTGATTTTTTGCTTGAATTATTATGGATTGATTTATCTTATGATTTCTTCTTTGGTAGTTCTTGAAGGTTGTAAGTGATCATAATTCAAGAATCGATATTCCATTAAAATTTCTTAGTTCATACAAATAGTATCAAGACATTTGTTTTTTCTACAATTGGTATCAGTGTTAGATTGAATAAGTAAAGAAGACAAAGAATAGAGAACACCAAGTTCACTATTAAAAAATTTTCAAAGGACGAGAAATTTAACTTTTGAAAGATGAAAATGCAAGTCTTACTTAAGAATAAAGGTTTGGATTTAGCACTTGACGAAAAAAAAGCTGAAAGGATTAAAAATAAAAAAATCCAAAAAAAGACAAAGAGCACTCTAATCTTGTCCCTAACCAATAAAATTTTGAGAGAAATCTCAAAGAAAATCATTGCAAAGGGAATTTAGTTAAAGGTGGAAAATAGATACATGGTGAAGTCTACGACAAAAAGATTGTACTTAAAAAAAAAGATGTATGTCTTTTGCTTAAACGAAAGAGGATTAATAGAAAAACATCTTGACATATTTAACAAATTGATATTAGACCTAGAGACGATGGATGTGAAAGTAGAAGATAAAGATTAAGCTCTTTTAATACTGATATCACTTCCTCCTTCATATAAGCACTTCATAAACATTGTTATATGGTAGGACTTTGCTGATTTTGGATGATGTCAAGAATGCATTAAGCTTTAAGGAGCTTAATAGAAAAATCCAATTCAAAAAAAGCACTTCAGGTGAAGGGTTCAATGTAAGAAAAATAAGGATGACATGGAAACATGAGAAAAAGAAGTTATATAGGTTGAGATCTAAAACAAAGAGTCTAAATGTTTTCATTTTCATAAGAAAGGACACTTTAGGAATGACTACCCTAAGAGAAAGACTAAGAAATCAAAGAAGAAAGAAGCAAGATGGCTGAAAGTGTGATTGTAGTTGAAGATTCAAGAATCTTTCTTATTGGTAACTACTAAGAAAGAGACGTTTAAAGAATGAACTTTGGACTCAAGCTATACATTTCATATGTATTCAAGTGAAGGGCTGTTTGCATTCTTAAGATGAGAAGAACTTGAGAGAGTTTTATTGGGTAATAATATGGCTTGTAAGGTAAAGGTATAAACATGGTGAGAATAAAGACATGTTTAGGTTTTTATGTTAAGATATAAAATGTAAAATATGTACTAGAATTGAAAAGGAACCTAATCTCTCTTAGGATATCAGAGGCATTAGGTGTGCTTTTAGGAATGAATTCAAAATAATGAAAGTTATAAGGAGATATCAAGTCTTAATAAAAACTGAAAGAAGATGTTGTTAGGAGAAGTGATTACGAAGAACGAAAATTTTTAAAATGCTAGTTTAGATGAGAGAAGCACTAATGTGGCTAATTATTCATCACAAAACCTAGAAATTCTCAGCTTAAAATAGAGCTTGAAGATAAGAAACTGAATATACCAAGAAAAGAAATTGATAGAAAACCCAAGAGAGATGAAGATGTTGAGATAAGAAACAAATCTCCAAAAGAAACTTTGAATGACTTCAATCTAGTGAAAGAAAGTCTTGAGGTTGAAGAAGGGTCTAAAGTCATGTGCAAAGAAATGACGACCTTGAAAAAGTTTGACACCTAATTGAAGGTAAAGACACTAAGAAAAAGAAAGCTAAATAGCACATAGATCTTTGAAAAGAAATGGGAGGCTGATAAAGACTATAAACAAAAAACAGACGTTAGAGTTAAATAGTTCATCAGGATACAACATGTTCCAGTAATTGAATTTAATACAGAACTTGGTATGAAAATATACACGATTAATTGAAAATTATCATTACAACTTATAGTACCTTGACAAATAGGAAAGTTAAGTACGAGAAGACAATTAGATCAATTAAAGAGACGGTGTGACTGTAAGAGTGTATGAATGAGATAAAGATTAAAGATAACACGTAAAAAAAAGTAACTATTAAGAAGATTATAGTGGATGTCCTGGTCAAGGTGATGTCATGTGAATTGATCGAAGTTTTAACTAATGTATAAAGAATAGTTGAGAAAGACTGCAAAATAGAAGATCAAAGGTATAGGTAGTAGGTTTGTGTAATAAAGTAAGATTTAAAGTTACTAAAGTGAAAAAAAGAAAAAAAAAAATAAAGGCTATAAAACTTGAATCGAGGTAGAGATTGTTGAAGAATGACTCAAATTTTATAAATCATGATAATTTTAGAAAACCTAAACGAATTTGATTTGGACTTGTACTTTGTTTGAGTTAATCCTTTTTTAGATTAAATAGGGTTTTTTTTTATGGATTTAGGATAATTGATTTCTATTATTTGTAAATTTTAGTTTTTCTAAAGATTTTAAGAGATGTTTTACTTGTTTATAAATATAGGATACAAACTTTAGGGTTGAGAGAGGCTTCTAAAGATGATTTAGAGTCGATAGAAAGATTTGTAAACTCAGGGTGGGAGAAAAAAATGTAATTGTTTTAAGAAGTCATACTTAATCTTATATTCTTTGAAATTTTTAGATTAATATACAATCTTCTTCTTTAATTTCTAATGTTCTTGTGTGGATTGATTGTTTGCTTAGATTATTATAAATTAGTTTATCTTGTGATTTTTTTTGATTATTTTTGAAGGTTGTAAACAATCATAACTCAAAAATTGATAATCTACTTAAATTTCTTAATTCATATAAATAATATCAAGATACTTATTTTTCTAATATATATATATATATATATATATATATTGTTTCAGGTACGAATTATTATGTATAAATTGAGATAATTTGTATTAATTAATGTTATTAATAAGAATAAATATGGGACTAAGTGATTAATTAATATTGTTAATAATATTTTATTATATATTATCTTTAGAATGAAATATAGTTGAAATGACATTAACACCACTAAAGTCAAATATAGATTTTAATTTTACTATTTTAAAAATATTTAGAAATTTTTAATTTGTTAAAAAATTTTGTTATTGTTAATGATTTTTAAAATTAATAAGATTAAAGTATATATTTAACAAAATTTTAAGAATGCGTATGTCCTTTATCCGAGAATATATAAAGAGGACCTCCAATATTATTATAATAATTTAATTATATAATATCCATAAATGATAGTTATATATGCGAATTAATTAATATTCTCTCTTAATCTAAATTTTTACTTGAATAAATACATATTATTATTCAATTTTAATGAGAAAATGCGTAATAGAATAATAAATTTTGATCATACGGATATATATTTAAATTAAAATTCTTCAAAATTCAGGCAAATTGTTATAGGAGAGAGTCCACTAATTTATATTAGAAAATTATTTTAGACTTTCTCTGCTAAATTCAGGATTGTTCACCTTTTGTTTTCAAGAGACAAGGCTATTCACTTTAAAATTAATAAATGAATAAATTAAATAAAGACTTCTCGTCAACGGTGGATCAATCAATTTCAAAAGCTTGGCAATGGCAGCCAGTATAGCCACCCTTGGTCCGTAAGCACACATTATTCTTGGGTGAACCTCAAGGCTCAAACTGTAACACTTCAATGCAATTCTTGCCTCATGCGAAGACTATCCATACTTCAATGCCATGAAAGATAAATCACTCTAATTACCAATTAACTTTAACTAGTCTTACTCTTATCATTCTAAATATACCCAACCCAATACACCTTAAAATGTGAGATGATGCTCTCTTGTAGTCAACCATGGAATTTCTAATTTTAAATCTTTGGCTACATGCATATCAAGTGCCGTTGAAAATAGATGTGCATAAAAAGTTTGATTAGGTTTCATATTAACCAATAACCACTTGAACAAAAGTCTTAAAACGAATCCATATTCATCCATATAATCTTCATGTCTTCATGTGAAGGAAACATGAAAACCAGACAAAACATCGCAATCATCTTTCGACAATTTAGAACTCGCTGATGTGAAAATGGGTTTAAATCTTTCTATACAACTGAATGGTTTTGTTAGATTAATTGGGATTCACATTCGGGTTAAAAATGTGACAATACAAAGTTTTAGAAGAAGATCGAAATGCAGAATAACTTTTCAGGCGAGAGAGAGAAAGAGAAGCATTATAATACTATCCATTAAAAACCAAAGTAACAATTAAATATAAAACCAATCCCATGAAATACTAGACTTATATACTATCATTTCCACTGGTTCTTTCCTTGAAATAATGATATACTTTAACTTCTTTCTGTTGCTTCTTTCATTTCATGCAGTTGTTTTTATATTTTATTTATCCGTCTCAGAATTTGCACCAGGGTTTCCATCTCTTGGTTTTCGTGGGGGCTTCGTACATACATAGACAACTGCAAGGAAAATAATTAAGATTATTAAAACGAAAAGAAGAAGATAAAAAATTGTAGAACTCTCCATCTTAATTTTTTTGTTCATTTTTCCTCTCTGAATTTTTATAGTGATGCCAGGACTGGTGTTTATATTTTTGTCTGAAACCTGAGAAATACATATGAAAGATAGAATTGGTGTTTATGTATACCTTTCTTCATCTTTGTTTCTTGAAGGAGGTATTATGTGTTTAAACTTTCTCTCCATTTCAGCATGCTGAGGTATAATTATAAATTATTAATATTTATTGTAATTATCACATGATTGATCCTTTTTAAAAGAAAATTATAGCTATCAGAGTTTTATTAGATTTTCATGTAACAAATATTATAGACTTTAATTCTTTGATTCAGCCATGTCATCGATCCCGTGAATGAAGAAATCCCATCAATCAAAATGATCTTCTAATTTAGTACTACTTATGAAATTAATCCATTAATCCTACTAAAAAAATCATGAAATTAAAATTATCGTTGCATGAACAAAATGTCTCAATCCAAATATATTAACTATTATTTCAAATATATTCTCCGACACAATCGGTTAATTAGGCAACCGTCAAAGGCACGGGTAGGGGTCACCAGCGTGAACCCTCTGAATGTCAAGGGATAAATAACCTTCGCTCTCTCTGCTTTTTCACCTAAGACTCTATTAGCCCCTTTTTTCTGAAAAACTATACCCGATATCATTCTCTCTCGTCTGAAAAGGGACGGTGTAAACTGAAGAGCTTGTTCATTACTCCCTTGTGCGTCTGTGAACTCTAGATCCATCACAGAATTTGCACTTGGGTTTCCATTTTTTGGATTTCTGGAGGGCTTCATACATGCATCTATAGATAACTGCTGTTGAAGAAATTTTTGGTCATTTTGCAGAAATTGCAGATGCTTGACAAAATGTCAGCTCAAGTCTTCGAAATTCAAGCAATGCAAAAATAACCGAGTTGGACAATGACATAGCAGCCTACACAACCAGTGGATTGCAAATGGATTACATGACAGATCATAAGGTAGCAGTGCCAGTTGTACTGAACAGCCTTCGTGAATTTGTTGCAGAAGAATGACCAAGGGCTGAGGTGAAATCATCGTTTTACTAAATCAATAAATCAGCCATGTCATCGATGCTTGAAAGAACAAACCCACCATTCAAAATGATCCTCGATCCAATTTGCAAGTATGAAATCCATTCTGCTCTCACAATAAGAGCACAATTCTCATCAAATATCTTCTGTGAGTTCTGGGTTCAGCGAGGATGAAAAATGGGGGTGTTACGAAGAACATTCATCAAAATCTGCTGTTGAAGAAAATGAGGAAACACAAGTGCATGTGGTTTACCTTCACTAAGGAGAGCCCGAATTTGAAATAAAATTCATTCTTAATTTTAACCGACAAATGCCCATTAAACTTAAAAATTATAATATTGAATAAATTAATTTATATAATAACAAAAATAAACTATTATAAATTAAAATATTATTCTTTATATTTTATGAATTACTTAATTATTAAATAAAAATTAAATTATCAATAATATTAGTTATAATCAATACTTGTTAATATTTTATCATATTGAAAATATCTATCAATATGTTTTTTATTAAATATTTAAAATTTAAAATTTTTTCGATAGTTAACTTTAGCATATTATATTTACTAAAAAATATATTTTAATTTATATTTAAGGTACATAAAAATCATAACAGAACTTTTTGAAATTTTAAATATAATTGACTAGTAAAAAATATCTTGCATAGATAACTATTAATAATTTAATTTTCTAATTATACAATTAAATATATATTACCTTAATTTAGGATAAAATCAATTTTTATATTGTGAAATATTTTATACAAATTATAAATTTTAAAAGTCATTGGAACCTTTTTTTTATAATAAATATAAAAACTAATTTATACGACTTAACTTGTATACGTATATATAATTCTATACATCTATATCTTGTTTGTAAATTTAGTGGCTTGCCATTAAAAAAATATGGGGTGGAAATATCATGACACTTTGTAATCACCGATTCTAAATAGTGTAAAAATTAAAGATTTAAAAGCCAAAATATTCAAATTACGAATTTCACAAACAAATTTCAGTGCGCTTTAGATCCTTAAAGATCATATCATATGGTCACAAAATACGAGGGCAAAAAATTAAAATTTCCTTCTCAGAACAGCATAAGCATACGTATCATTAACATTCAAATTGCCCATTTTCACCCACGAAATAAAGAGATCCCTCTTTTTAATTTTTTTTTTATACTTAAAAAACCCTAATTTATTAAATTCCAGACAGACATAAAATAACCATCATATGGAAGAGACAGTTCAGATAAAACCCACAACTATACTAGACGCTTACAAAAAATACATTCCCGATTAATCGAATCCAAGATAGATATAAAGCAACAATCCTCTATTGTAAGATGAACCACCCGTCTCTTAAGATCCCTCTTTTTTATTTTATTAAACCCAACCCCAGTTCGAACCGGCTTAAAGGAAAATATTGTTAAACCACCCAGCTACACTCCCCGAGGGTAAAACAGAGATCCGTTATGAACACACAGAGACCAAAAGTTCAACAGAAATCCATTCTGAAGCTATATCAAGGAAAAAAAATCAACTAGGAAAATAATGAAAAGGAAAATTTTCTTCTAAATATTTTTAACTTCATCATTAAGTTACCTTTTACGTGTTCACGAGCAATGGCAGCCGAGAGAATGGAAAGATCACGGTTTAAAAATGTTACTGCAGATTCACACTTGGAGATAATCCTTGTGACGGAAGAAGGCTCACCAGCAACTGTTTCGGATGATCCAATGGCAAGAGCTGCATGTGTATCCCTAAGGTTTCTCAGGTTACCAAAAAATTCACTGCATCGAATGAATTTTTTGTTACAATTCTAAGGTCACGCTGAACCCCACAATAGCAGACCACATCAGCTCAGATTACAACATAGAACTCATCAAATAGTATAATATTATTACAGTGATTTTGCTGCTTTTTTATATATATTTCTTTTTTCTTTAATTTTTCTTTTTTATTCTAAACGTATAAAGAGAGAGATTAGGAAGCAGTAGTCAAGAGAACAATCATAGCCAAATGCACTCCCCAAAGTTAAAACATTCATGAAAAGACATGTAACTTGCTATGGAAAAAGGGAGTAATAAGTACTTTTGTACAAAAATTCAGGTGAAACTAACCTTTCAGTACTAAAGAATATTAGTGTCGTACATCTGTAATCAGGGTTTTTACTCCAACTAAATATCATATATGAACTAATAATGTTAAATGTAAAAAAGACAGCCAACAGCAGGCAAAAAGCAGAAATGCATCAATCATATCACACGTGATAATGATTACTGCAGTAGAGGTATAACGAATTGCTACCATCTGCATAAATAGGCTTTTTAAAATCCCAAATGGTTGCATTTTTGGTAAAGAACCTCCTCATAACAGTTAAAATGAGACAGATTATGGAAGGGAAAACAAAAAAGCAATAACTGGGATACCTTCAAAAGCATCTTATATGCCTCTAACAAGCGATTGGCAGCTGGGCCAAACCCGTGCAACTCCATCATGTGTGTCCAAGGGCGAGGCGAATTTCCTATGAAAAGCATGATATCAAAATGCAGCATGAAACTACCACTCAACAAAGCAAAAAGACTAATAAAATACATGAAAAAGTTTTTCAGCATCAGCTTAAATGCCAGTGCTCCCCTTGAAGCTGCAAAATGTTTCAATGAAAGCCCAAATCATATCTATCTTCTCATTCAATTTCTACTCAGAATTGACTAAGGATTACCAAATCTAACAGCTTCTCAACTGAAATTAAGCTTCTTCTGCAAAGCATATGAAAAATACTAGGTCGTGAAAATTTAATTAAAAAAACCACGAATTAACCAAACTAATCCAGTTTAATTGCAGTAAAAGCATATTTTTAAAGATACTAGCCGGAAAATCCTTCAATTATAATGTTCAAGCACAAACGAAAAGGGAGACAACAGAGTTTCTCAAATTAGATCAAACAAAACCAGGAGTGGGGCAGAACCTTTGTGTAAATTGTATTGAATGCTCTCGCAGTTTCCAGAAAAGACTCCATATGTGCCTGCAGTTGGGATTCTACCTCTGCATAGTCCTCATCTGGGTTGTATGCATACTGACAGAAAGCATCACAGTAACATTTACAATCAGAAAGGATAAGGGGAAAGAAACAAAGGAAAATTGGAAACTCAAACAATGAGTAAAAATATCAGAATTCTAAAAAGACAATAAGAATTCAGAAATGAACCAGTGATAAAATCGTGATACTTTAAGAAAGAAGTGTTGGAAAACTTGCCATAACAGACCACATTATTTTGTTAACCTATAATGAGAATACATTGTTCGTGGATTTTGGATATCGCACATAGTCAGCCATAATACAAATAAAATCCAAACATTATTATATAAATCACGATTATAAAAGGTATATGTAAAGGTCATGTGAGATATAAACTACGATTCAAAATTTTGGTACTAGAAAATTTTGGTACTCAAAATTTTATACACTACTCAGAACTACTTTTTCATGCAGCAGACAAGTGGGTAACAGCAAGAATGAATTCAAGCACACAAATCAGATGACTGGAAAATTTTATCACGTTATTGACGAATTTTTAGGCTTATAGGCATACACAAAAGATGATGTCAGAGACATAAAAGACATAAAGCTGATTAGACTAAGAAGACTATTGAGGAAAGATGAATAAGAAACCACAAAAAATTGCAGAAGACAAGTCTAAGAAAGAGGGAAAAACCTTAGATGCCAAATCAGCGACCTTTTGTTGAAGATTCAACAGTATCTTTGATTGTTCTGAAAGCTTTGTCTCCAACTCAGAAACATCTGGTCTACAAATAAACTTTGAATCATGGAACAGTATGTTACCCCATCTAGTGATAGAGGAAGCTAAGAATTGGCACATAACAGAATATCTTCTGACTTTGTTAAAGGCATGACTGTACTTTTTTTCCTCAAAAATTTATCACTCCTTTAATGAAATTTCAAATATTAAATTGAGGATAAGCCTAACATGATTTTGCAGCCCAAAATATTGGGATAAGCCAATGTTATCACCAGCTCAGGCTTGCTAAAAAAGGATCCTATGAGAAAATTAGGGTACAGTCCTAAGCTTCAGCAGATTTTTCACATAGGGGCAACCTCAACACTCAACCCTCCCATTTCTACAAAGTAAGAATACATTTACCAGTTAAAAAAACAAAAAATTGATGCCCAAAAAATATCATAGCCCATACTCAGTTAAAGTCTCAAGTTTTCTTTTATGCTTTCCTTTTTTCCCGTCAAATTACAACTTCTAAATGGCAAGCAATTTGATCCTGACAACATTACAACGAATTTATAGGTATAATGAATAAATTTTAAGTTTAGATGAATAATAGCAGAACTAAATTTATTACTCAATTCATTGAGAATTCAAAACAACTAATTCTGTAAAGAAGTAGACACATAAAATTAATGATCAATGATCAATATAACAATGCATAACCAGTGCCAAACAATTAAATTAGATGGCAAATTTATGTAAATAATGGATATCAAGTTTTATCTTTCCAGGAATGAACCATAGTATTGAAAGAAAAGAAATAAAAAGTATAATGCCAGATAGGAGCCCTAATAATTATTCATGAAAGCACATAAAAACACATAATGTTCATGTTTTCGATCACATGTACCTTTGATCAATCAAATCCAACATAGGCTTCACAAATTCATTGGAAAAAGCTCTTGACATTGGAAAACAATAAAAAAATTAAATCAGAGCAAGGGATGTGAACACCGGAGTTAAAACAAAGTTCTTACAATGGATATATGGATTGAATCTGCACATCTGCAGGGAACAACTTGCATTCTTCTGAGAAAATAAGAGCTTGTTTCTCTGCAATAGAATCTATTAATTGTATGTCCTTTGCTACCTGTTCATCAATGCTACAGAACAATGCAAACCAAATATCAACTATGCTATTAAAAAAATAGAAGAAAGAAAAAATATAACATTAACAATTTATACACAATTGGGTTTACCGTCACAGTACTAAAACGTGTCTACAATGAAAATAAATATCAATTTCAAATCAACTGCGTTAAAATCATCTTAACCTCCATTCAGGATTATCCGCAGAGATGCTGGCCTCCACAAGATCAACAATAAGATGAAGCATTTCAGTTCGATCTTCATAGCTGCCATGGCCCTGAAATGTAAAAGCAGGAATAAACTAAATTTTACATATTCCCTCAAAGGATAGTCAAGCACAATTTTACATAACTGAATCATGTATTCAAACTTTCAATAGGTGCTTCATAGCCTCCCACAGAACATGACCCTAGACTAACGCAAAATATATGACAGACCCAATCAAGGCATGATAATATCCTTCCCCCAAATTCACCAAGTAAATTGACTATGTGACATTCAAGTAAGGAAGGACAGACCAATACGTAGGATTCATAAACCACAAATTATATCTTATTTATCAAGCTATCTCTCAGTCAATAAATCCAGCTTTGGTACAAGCAAGATTTATGATGTTTATGTATGCCACCAGGAAAATGCAAGGAAGACACAAAAAACACAAGTCATCTTCTATATTTATCACTCTGTCTCACAAGCAACAAAACCTGGCTTCTAGACAACTATGGTTTTCATATTTTATCTACACCACCTTCAAGAAATGGAGGCTGTTTCCTCAATCTTCTCAGCTTTATTCTGAAGAAAGAAACGGTTAAAACTTTCAACGATATACAGAACTCAATAATCAAATTTCTACTTTGCTTCTTATCTTCTACTTTCATCCCCCAAGAAGCTACAATATTTTAAATCATCCCCAACTCTAGATTTGATAATTTGGTTAGTATCAAGAGCACAAACTGTACAAGCGAAATAAATATAAACCAAAAAAAAATGATCCTATACTAAGCCAAGTATACAGTTCACAAATTTTTTATTATCATCATCAAATCACTATAATTGAATTACAAACATATGACACAAAACAACAAGGAACTTGAACCACTTACTTGAATGGCTTCCGTGTCTATAGTAGATGTAATACCCAAAAATTTTGCAATCTCAGCCAAATCTGTAAAATTTCAAGCCCAGCACTTCCAACATTCTATTCAGAAAGTAATTGAAAACAAATAATGAGCAGATCAAAGGATAAAACTTACATTGAATGCGAGCCGTCTCCTCGTCGCGATCCATCGCATCGCCATGTAAATTCTGTTGCGAGAAGGGTGATTTATCCCCAAGTAACCTAAAATTCAAATTCAGTGCATGAAAACACATCAAATGCTCAGCAAATCAAGGAAAACAAACAATCAAAATAATTCAGTTTTACTTGAAGAATAGCCATTCCAGAAGAGTGTAACGCTCCATGCCGGCGAAAAGTAGAGACTGAGCTGGCGCATTGGCTCTAGGGTAATTGAGCATCGCTAATTTTCTCTGAATCTCTTCCATTTGTTTTGCCGCCATTGACGATTTGACGATGGGCAAATCTCAAATCTCTCCCTCGAGTCGCTTCTGGGATGGGTTTCCAAATAAAATTTTATTTTTTGAAATTTATACAGCCACAACGTATTTAAGGAATTTTCATTTTTTTTAAAACTTTTTATAACATTTAAACATTGAGGGAATTACTACAAGCCGCGGGTCGATGCCACGTGTCTTTTGTTTGCGACAATATTAAGCCAAACTGAAGACGGATCTGATATGCTTCAAAACTGTTTGTTTGGCAAATGAAATGTAATTCCAACAAACTAATTAGATTTTAAATTTCAAAGTTCCAACAAAACCCAAACGCACCCTTAGGTTACCAAGACGTTTACCTACCAATCCAAAAAAGCCTGAAAATATCTGTCTTCCTCTCAATCGTCATTCAAAGTTTCTTGCCTTTTCATTTGCAGAATCTCTCTTTATTTCTGTCGTCCGAGCAAAAAGCAGTAACAAATGCTTACTTTGAATCTTGTACCGTCAACCTCTCCTGCCACTTTCTCCAAATCCAACTCCATTAACGTTTGTGCATTTACTAATCCCAGTCTTCTCACGAGAGTTCAAAATCAGAGAAACTGGAACTACCCTTCTGATATATTCAACAAACAAACTTCTTATTGCAGCAAAGTTTTAAACTTTAGCAGAATCCATGGATACTCTTCAAGAATAACTTCTCAGATTCAAGATTCAAGTTTCAATACAAACAGTATATGCGAAGACCCTTCTGGGGTTTCTTCAAAGTCGAGATCTTTCATCGCAAAAGCAGCAGCTGAATCAAACCCAGGTGGAGAAACAACTGCAGTTTCAAAGCCCAACAAGACTCTGAAACTTGCAGTTGTGTTTGGTCTCTGGTACTTTCAGAACATTGTCTTTAATATCTACAACAAGAAGGTATTGAATATCTTCCCGTTCCCTTGGCTTTTGGCATCATTTCAGTTATTTGCCGGATCAATTTGGATGTTGATTTTATGGTCTTTGAAGCTGCAACCTCGTCCAAAGATTACAAAGCCATTCATAGTTGCACTTCTTGGACCAGCATTGTTTCACACAATAGGTCACATTTCAGCTTGTGTATCGTTCTCTAAGGTTGCTGTGTCTTTCACCCATGTTATCAAATCAGCAGAGCCTGTTTTCTCTGTTGTTTTCTCATCGTTTCTTGGAGATACATATCCATTAAAGGTCTGGCTCTCAATTCTTCCCATTGTTTTTGGTTGTTCTCTAGCTGCAGTCACCGAAGTTTCCTTCAATTTTGGAGGATTGTGGGGTGCTATGATTAGTAATATTGGTTTTGTTTTAAGGAACATATATTCAAAGAAAAGTTTGCAGGATTTCAAGGAAGTAGATGGATTGAATTTGTATGGTTGGATCAGTATAATCTCATTGTTTTATCTGTTTCCGGTGGCTATTTTTGTTGAAGGGTCTCAATGGGTTCAAGGTTATCACAAGGCAATTGCAGCTATTGGTAAACCAGCAACATTTTATATATGGGTGTTGCTATCTGGAATATTTTACCACCTTTATAATCAATCGTCTTACCAGGCACTTGATGATATCAGTCCACTAACATTTTCGGTTGGCAATACAATGAAGAGAGTTGTGGTGATCGTGGCTACTGTTTTGGTGTTTAGGAATCCAGTTAGGCCTTTGAATGCGCTTGGATCTGCCATTGCCATATTTGGAACTTTCTTGTACTCACAGGCTACAGCTAAGAAGAAAGTTGAAGGAGAAAAGAAGAATTAAAGATTCATTCGGGCTACAGCTAAAAAGAAAGTGGAAGGTGACAAGAAGAATTAAACATTCATTTATATTCTATACTTTTTTAATCTTGTCTTTTGATCACTTAATTTGTTGACATTTACATATGTGTTCCAGTACCTCAAGTTACATTGATAAAATTTTACCGATGTTTTTTTATCCCTTGATATCTGTTATCTGTTTCTATCATTATGTGTCACTTTATCCTGCTTTTTTCATGTTCAACTGACCTATAGAAGAAATATCTTTATCATATGGTTTTGTTATTGCAAAACCTTAATTCGAATGATATTTGATGTAATCTCCTTTGTAGCACTTCAGATCCTGTACCTGTTATTGTGTGATTTTCTAATGCATAAGCAGGTTGGGTTATTGGTGTGGGATGTGGTATGCATAGTGGCTCAGAAGTTGTATTTTTCGTGTATGTATGGTGATTTCATAATAAAGCTAAAAGCTATCATGTGAAATTTTAATCAGAACTCATGTTATGAGAAGCAAATGATGGATTAAGCTTGTGTGAGGTTTATTTAGATTTTGTTGAGCGGAACCCCAAGGTCTTTTCAATTTGTATTTTATTTATGGTATAGAGTTTTTGTTTCCTAACGAGTTATTTGGAATATTTGAAAAAATAGGTAGGTGTAAAAACTGATGCAGATTTAGATATGTAACATGTTGACGATTTTATACATATTTTCCTATTTGTTTTTTATTGTCAGATTACAAACTATTGCAGATATTGGTTTTAAATGTTATAATTTTGAGTATTTTTCCAATATGAGCATTATAATTCCTCTGTTTTCAGCTTTATAATTCCTCTGTTTTCTCTATCTCGTTGGCGGTTCTTTCAAGCTGTTATACGGCTTACCTTGATGAATAATGCTGCTGGCGTTTAGGATGGCTTAACACATATTTGAGGAGTTAATTCTTTACTGCGCCAGTGATATTGAAGTCTTCGGTCTCGTGGAGTTTAGAAACAAATATTACTATGAGATTGAAGTCATTTCTTTTAATTGAAGAAGCTGATCTGTTGGTAGCACTTGCTTCAAGGGTCACAGAGAATATAAATACAATTAGAAACAATTGTTACAAGTCTATTTTTCAGTTCTGAAATCGAATGGAGTTTAATTGTGACCCTTTAGCACAAGAGGAAGTGTCCATAGATGACTCAAGTTTGCCTTGCCCATGTGAATTCATTATCTTTAGGTCTAGATATTCCTCTTAAGTGTTCTAAATACTAGAATTACTGTTATTTGCGGATACTTTGTCATCTCTGCTTGATGGTGTTGGGACATAGCAACTTGAAGAGTGTTCACGCAAGAACATTGGACACAGCCGTATACAATCCTAGACTAATACTATGATTTTATGTTGGTTTATTTGTAAGTGTGTCTTGTTGAGTAACACAATTCTCAACAGAGATCTCAGACTTACAAGTTTCAACCTTTTTACAAGTCAAATCAGTTCGACAACATGCTTCAAATCAAAGCATTTGGGGGCAAAATAGAGTACCTTCCCAGTTGATTCATGCATTTTCTGCTGAAGCCAACTGTCTCAACATGTCCCATTTGTTTGCATACTTTTTATTGAAGCTTGTTGATATCAACCATATATATAAATATCTTGACGTAGACTCTGAATTATTTGGCTATTGGTATGTAGTTTAAAGCCATTTATTCAAATAAATCAAATCTATTCTTCCTTCACAAATTATGCAGAGCATCCACTTCGATGCTTGGGGAGTATATGGGATATATAGAAAACACAACAAATTGTAGCCGGGCTTTTTCTCTCTTTGCATTTAAAATGTGTTATGTATATTAATCATACAAAATAATATGGTATGTGTATAGATATTTATATGATAAATGATACTTTATTATAAAAACTAATGAACTTTTGAATTGAATATTTCATTTTCTTTATAATATGGGTTGTTCGATTTATGCAAATATGTTCTTTACATTATTCATGGATGTAGTATAATAATGATAGATTGAGTTTAAGATGTATGGTTTAAATTCATATTTTAGATTCGATTCTAACAAGTTATTCGTGATTTAAGTAGGATGTATGAGCGGTGATATATTCAACTGATATCTTTTTGGAGATTAGTCGGACGAGTTTTATTGATCGGAGTAAAGTCTAGATATTTCAAATTATTCAAAAAGAAAATACTATTTACTCAAATTTTATGGTAATATATATGAGATAATAAATTAATAATAGTAGGTTTTTTATATTTATATATTTTTATCAAAATGGATATATATATATATATATATATATATCAAATAGGTCTCTAAAGTAGTAACCTTATTAAAATATGTTTTAGTGTTAAACTGATAGGTACTACTTGGATATTATATTTTATTATTTTAAAAGAGAAGTTACGTAAAATTACCAATTAGGAATTCCTTTGATACAGTGGATAAATTATGTCTTTGTACAAGAAAATATAAAAGTTAAGGACTTAAACGATATTATACTAATCCTCCTATAGCAAAGCTAGGTAAAAAAAATTTTAGATATTCATATTATAAAAAATTATTAAAATATAAATATATAAATATATATTTATGAGAATCAAACTTGTAACTCATATGTATATATATAAAATAAAGATCAAATATTTTAATCAACTAAATTAATAAATGAAT
>JAVXUL010000009.1:13236888-13248790 GCA_035590515.1 Trichilia minutiflora
TTACTTGGAATTTTGATCAAAAGAGGGAGAGTCAATAAAGTGCTCTGTCTGTCTGTCTGTCTTAGTGTTTATGATTTATTAAGTTTTTCCTAATTTATTTATGGTTTAAATCAAAAGAGGGAGAGTTAGAAGGGTGCTTGGCCTGTCTTGGTATTTATGATTTATTAAGTTTTTCTTAATTTATTTAGGGTTTTGACCAAGAGAGTCAACTCCGTGCTCGACCCATCTTGTTGTTTATGATTTATTAAGTTTTTTCTAATTTAATTAATATTTTGACCTAGATAGGAAGAGATAATAGAGTGTTTAGTCCACCTTGGTTTATTAAATCTTTTAGAGATTTTTTAAAATTTAATTAGGGTTTTGATCAATCGAGAGAGAGTTGACAGGGTGCTCGACCCGTATTGGTGTTTATTATTATTATTATTATTATTATTATTATAAATGCTCTAAAAGAAGAAAAATAAAAACTAAGTAAATAAATAAATTAATTCAAACGAAGAAAAAATAAACTTGTAAATAAAAATAAAAAAATAATTGAGGACTAAATTGCAAAAATTTCATGAATTTTTGTCAAAAGTTAAAACAAAAGTTATTCTGGCCTTGCATGGAAGCTAAGCAAAATTCTAGGTCCCAATGGTAAAATTGCAAAGTGTATTTTAGACTAAATTGAACAAATTCTCCAATTTAGTACAATTTTATAAATAACCCAAAGTTTTTAAAAACCATACATTTTTTACTATTCGTTTTCTCCTTCCTCTCGTCATCTTCCTCCATGGCTAACTATCCAAGCTTTGCAACCACCACTAAACTCCATTCCTTCATTGTACTTTCCACCATGACCACCTCCCCTCGTCGGTGAGAGCTATTGGGGATTGAAAGCAATCCTTTCCCACGTGGACTTGTGGCCATTGCATGCATTCATGCATGCATGCGGGATTATTTCAGCCATGTGAGGAGCCTTCTTGCTACAACCATTCACCAAAAAAAAATATAGGACTCACTTTAGTCCGGCTTGTAGTACTAAGTGATGTCCATAAGCGATGGTATGGTGGATGTTGTTTTTTGAATAAATAGTAAGCTTTATGAGTTGTCTCCGAAACCATGCAAGTCAACTCAGAGTTCAATGAATTTTTGGCATTTCACGGTTTTAGTTTCTTTTGCCAATTTTTTAAGTTTTTTCTAACAAACAAGCACTTCAATTTGCCATGCATGAAACTCATGCAAATACAATCAAAACACAAGAGAAAATAAATGAAAGAAACGCACAAGTAAATAGGTATATATTTTTTTAGGTTCAAACCATCCATGTTTCCCACTCACATACATGCGAACATATGTAAAACTGTGCCAAAACCAGTCTATTATACGGAGGGAACCAAGATGATTATACCTGCTTTTGACGAGAGTGATTTCTGCACCTGTTGTATGCTTCCCGTTTCTCCCTTTCTTTCTTTCTGTCTTCTCTATCCTTGTGAATGGTGATTATGGTGGCTGCTTTGAATTATTCTAATTGTTGTTTGGTTGTGATCTTGAAGGGCTGTTCGGAGATTGTTTTGTGTCTGTTGTGTGGTGAAGATTTGGTGATGTTTTGGCAGCTGTTTGGTGGTGTTTTAGGTTGAGAATTTTTCTGAGAATTCCGGGAAGCCTCCCTCAGGTTCTCTCCCAAATGTCTTTTTTATATAGACAAGACCAATCAAAAGAAAGAAGAGAATTCCTTGATTGTTTCCTTCTTTTGTCTGATTCTTTGCATGAAAATGATCATCAATCTCTCCTTTTATTGATTGGAAGAAAAAAATCCCACCTTCCTAAATCATTATAATCTTCAATTCCCTTTTAAACATTAACCCATATGCGAGGAATATTCAATTTTTCTTCTTTGATGGTTGCAATTGTGGAATAGATTGTGACTTTCCTTTACCGATTGATTATGCTTGAATGATCTTCCTTTCTCGCATAGCATTATATGAAAATTAAGCAAACTTATTAAACTTTCCCTTTGCAAAAAAAATTTCCACATAATTGGTTGATAGTGCGCAATGAGACTGATGGATATATACAATACATGTGTGACCCTGTCTCCTTGGTTGGGACAGCAAGTTTTTTCTTGTTCAACTAAATTAATTTTACCTCAACCATGCAGTTATTCTGAGAAGTGTGAACATTCTTAGTTGGCCACTTGTTCCACCAAGTGGATTGTCGAATATAGAATATTGTGTCTAGTATGTACATTACCTCATGAGATACTTCTTGTTTACCATGTTCTGAAGGTGATTTGATAAGGATGACTGTTGTTTTAAGTGTTTTTGTTTGATTATTTCATTTGTTTGTTGGTCATAGCTACTGAATTTTGCCTAATATATCCTAGGGTATTTTCAGAGTTGAAAATTTATAACCTGTTGTCTATATCATGCATCATGTATAAACCTTTACATTAGCTTTAAATTTATGATGCTTCTATTTGGTCTTTTCCTCATTATGCACTAAAGTATCTGCAAATTTGTTCTTTTCAGTTGATCGGTGTAACAGTGCCTGGTCTTGAATCGGAGTTTCAACCAGTAGTTAATCACTTGTTACCTCAAATTATGTCACACAAACAAGATGCCCATGATATGCATCTTCAGGTTTATCTAATTACTAATGCTGATTTTGATCTATTTCTGTGCTTTCTACTCCTTGATTTATTATATTTCTTTGCCATCTGATGCTTTTTAGTTTGTAGTTGCTTCAAGACATAACAAACCGTCTGCATGTATTTCTTCCTCAACTAGAGGTATATTTTATTCTCATTTGTTGAAACTCTTTCTTTTTTGTCATTTTCCTTTTCTTTTTGCCCCTTTCCCTTTCTGTTTTTGTACGATTTTTGTTAGCTTAGTTTTATGTCATGTTGTAGGTGGATCTTTCTGGCTTCTCAGATGCTGCTGAATCTAATTTACGTTTTCTAGCTATGCTTTCTGGTCCATTTTACCCAATACTTCACGTTGTCAAGGACAGGTTGATTTAACCCTTTAAATATATTTTTTCATGTAGGCTCTTTCCCAATTATTAACTTCCGTTAATTTTGCATTTCCAACCGTCAGCTGACAGGGTTACCCTACTTGCTTAGCATTTGAAAGTGCATTGAGAAATTTACTGTATGACAAGATAAAATTCTGTGGATACCTGCCATACCTTTCCCTTTTGTTGAACTTATCTATGATGTTCTCCACTTATTAGCCAGCCATTGGTACTGTTATCTCCTTTATTTCTGTTTTCTATTTATATTTCTTAATGTTACCTTGATCACTAAGCCATCATGTCTGTGGTTACTGGACGTGTTGATGTCTGGACTTATCATTGTCCTATTGCTGCTGCACAGTAGTGACTCTGCACCACACTTGCGAATTAAATTTCTTCTTATCAGTTATATTGTTGTCTTAGGTCTTAAATATATTTGTTTAATTTGTACTTGTAAGTTTTCTAGAGGTAGTTTTATTGACATTCTTCTGCATAAATAGACCATAAAGTTGTATTGTACATATCTTGATGCCTAATATTGTATTGTTACTACAGAGAAACAAAAAGATCTTCCAGCAGTATCTTTGATTCTGAAGTTTCTAAAAGCAGCCAGTCATCATCGGCCCTAACTGTTTCTTCTAACTTTGAGGTAGATTTGATGATATTGCTTGTGCTAATTCCTTGTCATCCCATACTGTTTATCCTTTGATTTGGCATACATACCTGCATTTCCACTTCCGTTGTGTCTACCCTCTGTGTTTTCTGCATGTGGTGATGCATGATGATTCAGATGGTTAGTTCTTCATCGTTTTCTTTGGGAAACGCATTCCTTACTTGGTTTTTTACGCAGATGATTTAGAGTTTTATGTTTTGCACTTGTTTACTTTTTAGCACCTCCATTAAATGGGACATGTGTGTAATTAATCATAGCTCTCCTTCAACTTTCCTATCGTTAATTAAGTTTTCACGTTTTCTTAAGAGAATGATGTTAATATTCTCTTTTTCAATTGAAAGAATCAGCTGTAACTCTTCAACTTGCTATGATTGCTTCTTTTTTTTTTCCGCCCCTCCCCTCTGTGTGCTATATGATATCAATGTTTTTTGTTTTATTAGTCAAATTTTGTGTTTTAGCAAAAGCGTGAAAGTGACTATCTTAATACACATTACTTGTTGGGTTCTAGATGACAAATGTGCATGATTTTGATATTATCATGTGTTATTGACCACTGATTCTACAGTTTTAAACAATTAAATATTTGTCATCATCTAAGAGGCCTTTTGAATTTACAAACATATATTGCATAATTTTGGAAAGGTTGGCAAGTCAACTTGTTTCTTTATTAATTTTGTTCTGTCGTGCAGCCAAGGAGATCGCGCGGGATGGCACCTTTTATCTCTTCCACATCCAGTTCCATAGCATTTCGTCCGGATGCGATTTTTTTGCTGCTTAGAAAGGCATATAAGGATTCTGACCTAGGAACGATATGTAGAAAGGTGATGCATTGATCTACTTTTCTGTACTTTGGATGCTGATTTTGAACTTTTAACTTTTGCATGTTGGGCTCATGGTTATGTTATCTCTCATCACTTCAGGCTTCTAGAGTTTTGCAGAAGCTTGTAGATCCTGTGATAGTGCCAGAAGTGTCATTGCATTCCGGTGAAGTTCCATCTGATCTGGATGAGACTTCAAAATCTGAAGTTCCTAACCCTGTTCCTGTAGTTGATTATTCAAACTTGTTTGGAGAAGAATTCCGATTACCCGAAGATCTTTGGGACTCTAGCATACTTAATGTCTTGGATATAGGGGCTGTGGAAGAAGGGATTTTGCATGTTCTTTACGCTTGTGCGTCACAGGTTGATTTTCAGTATTAGGAATATAATATTCATTAGCAAGCATTGTATTACTGTGATGTCTGTTTCTGTTCCTTTCTTGATCAATCCATTTACGTATGAACTTTGCATGTTTTACAGCCACTTCTTTGCAGCAAATTGGCAGAGAGTGCTTCTGACTTTGGGTCTGCATTACCACTTGTCCAAGCTTTGCTGCCAGGTTTGGTTTTTCGTGCTAGCCCACCCTTTCAGGATGGTCATTATTCCCACATTTTATGTAATGGGTTTTAGGTTAAATGCTCATTCTTAAAGACTTGGAAAACCTATATTCTAGCTATCTGGAAAACTTGTTACCCTAGATGCCGATCAATGGATTGATTTTATGTTCAAGATATTAATTCCTTTTCGGTGGTGTTGTGCTAGAATTTCATTGTTGCAATTCATGTATAAAAGTTATGGTCAGAATTGATATCTCAAGCTTGCTTCAATGAATGTTTCTGACATCTTTTTCTTCTTTCTTTTTCATATTTTAAAGCACTACGCCCTTCTGTTAGCAGTCCTGATCACGCTGATGATAGTTTCTCTCAATGGAAACAACCTTTTGTCCAGCAAGCCCTATCTCAGGTAGCATTTGATTGTTTAATGCAATCTTTTTTCTTTCAACTTTCTTATGTTTGTATAATTTTAATTCACGTTTTTGTAAGATTGTTCTGCTCATCAAAGTTATCTTTCATTGCAGATTGTCGTGACATCATCTTCATCACTGTACCAACCACTTCTTCATGCATGTGCTGGCTATTTGTCATCGTTTTCACCATCACATGTTTGTCCCACTTGCTTGATTTTTGTTGTTGTAGCACCCTTTCTTTTGTTTTCATGCCTGATGTGTAATCTTCTTTTTTGATCTACAAAGTAGAGCATTTACATATCCACTGACTTCTCTCTTACACTTACACTTTGGCTACCCACAAATACACTCAAGGGGAGGGAGATTACCCTATTACAAATGCTAGTTCATGGCCACTGCTGTAAATTGGTGTAATACAAGTAAACCTAGTTATATGCAATCTGCAAAAAATTTTCCTCTGTATACCAATCTTGTTCTAATAGTGATTTGATTGCCCAAACTAGCATTCAATGATATGGAAGGCATAAAAGAGGACACACACTAAGCAGTAGCTGTCTGGAGTGTATAATCCTGTGTATTTTCTTTTCAACAAAAGCCTCTTTAATATCTAGTTATGATTTTTGACTTTTCATGGGGTAATTTTTGGTTTCACATGGATGCCAACAGCTTCATCTAATGTTCTTGTGCAGGCTAAGGCTGCATGCATTCTAATTGATCTTTGTTCGGGTGTATTAGCTCCTTGGATGACTCAGGTGGTGGCAAAGGTTGGTATGGGTAGATCTCTGTTATATAAGCTTTATGTAGTGTTGTTTGGGGGTGAACTAGGTGTGCACTTTGTTTGTTATTATTTTCTTTAATATATTTCTTTATCTGATTTCTCAGTTATGGGCCTGATTATGATACAGGTTGATCTAATTGTGGAGCTTGTAGAGGACCTTTTGGGAGCTATCCAGGTGCGTTCGTGATTTTGTCTACATGGTTTATTTACTGTTGTTCAATTTTAGCAAATTTGGCACAACCAGGGTGCAGGGAGGGTGTGGTGGTTTTTGAGAAGGATAATGAGATAAGTCACTGTTTTGAAGATGAAATTTCTGCTTTCGTCTATATTCTTCAGCAAGTGTAATATTT
Organism: Trichilia minutiflora; assembly: GCA_035590515.1. Classification (NCBI taxonomy): domain Eukaryota; kingdom Viridiplantae; phylum Streptophyta; class Magnoliopsida; order Sapindales; family Meliaceae; genus Trichilia; species Trichilia minutiflora. Next base: position 13,243,469 of record JAVXUL010000009.1, read on the forward strand.
AATTTCAAGATCTGAAGCTAGGTTCTTTATCCTTGATTTGTAAAAACTGAAATTCACAACACTTTTTTCGCTGTAAGAAAAAGCATTTTCTGCTCAAATCTCAGGTTTATAATTGGAGTTGGTGGGCAGTTACATAAAATCTCAACTCTTTATGTTTAAGATGGTTGAATGGATTTAATTTGTGATTTTATCAGTGATTAGTGAAACGGACTACAAATGTTAGCTTTGAATGAGTTTCATATGGGGCATAGTTTATTGATCGACAAGTCTGGTGTTACTTGCTTGATACCTTAGGTCTTCTGTGAAGATTTTCTGAAGAGCACTCCAGCAATAAATGTCACAAGTTATACAACAGTTTTGAAATTACTTTGGAATGAGCTGTAGATACCTAATTTGACTTTGTAAACTGCCTTGATTATTCACCTAAAATTTGCCCCTTGGACCTTGGTACTTTCTGGAAAGGATGGATAGGATTGCTGAATGTGGACATCTTTACGTCCAAACTTGGTTATGGTGACATCAATTGGTGCCCGTTCCTATAATTTTTTTACCTTCCATCTTTTTAAGTATTGGTAAATAGATATATGTTTATCCTGTGTCTACATTTGTTAGATGACTTGCTTTTGATATCACTGCTTCTCATTTCCCTGAATATGGCATATATTGGAGGTCTTATTGTTCTGTGAACACATTAGGGTGCCTGCCATTCTCCAGCTCGTTCTCGTGCTGCCCTCAAATACATTGTGCTTGCTTTATCTGGCCACATGGACGATCTACTTGGAAAGTATAAGGTGCTCTTTGATGCTTTGTTGTTTTTCTTTATAAACTAAGGTTTTAGCAACTGCATTTTAGTGCACCTGCATAATTTTATGAAGATGCATTCGGAACTCTCTAGCAGTATGAAGTTGCTAATTTAACCTTGTTTTTTTGATGCTTCAAGAAGTTGTCAAAGACCAAGTCAGAATCACACTAAAGTGCCCCTATAATTTGTGGAGTCTTTGCTCTTAACTGTTAGAAGTGCTTCTAGTAACTTCATCGTATTGCATATTTCAGGAAGTGAAGCACAAAATTCTCTTTCTTTTGGAGATGCTAGAGCCTTTTCTTGATCCTGCCATATTTGTGCAGAAGAGTACAATAGAAATTGGCAATGTATCTTTCACTTTTACAGAGAAGCAGAAACAAGCTTGTGATATTGTCGTTAATGTTATCCGTACAGCAGTACAAAAGTCAGCTGTTCTTCCTTCTCTGGAATCTGAGTGGAGACTTGGATCTGTTGCTCCTAGGTATCGTATAACTGTTTTATACCTCTCTAAAATCGTTTTCTGTAGTATATTCCATCAGGCGATATTCTTAGGATATTTGAACTTAATTTTTCAAGCATCAATTAGTAAAGAGACGAATTATAAAATAACATTTGTAAAAATTAAGTTATGATTTCAGATCTTGTTATGCTATTCTATAACTATGTTCCTGAAAATATTAAGAATTCATATTTCACTGGTATGAGAAAGTTATAAATCAGTCACATGTTAATGTTATTCTCCCAACCTTTCTTGACACTTGTAGAAATTCTTAACGTTCTATCATATTGGGTTGTAATCATTGTATACAATTCTTCATGCAGTGTACTTCTCTCTATATTGGAACCTCACATGCAGTTACCTCCTGAAATTGATCTTTGCAAGTCATCAATGTGTACAACCTTTGAAAATGAATCTTTTTCAAAGTCAAATACCCATGATGTTTCTGATGGAAAGACAGATGCACAAGATGTGGCAGTAAAAAATGATGTTAATGAAGATGCCAGCCTCCTTTTTGCTCCTCCAGAACTGCAGAGTATGGGACTGACCAATTTTTCTCTTAGTCCCCAAGAAAATATATCAGATCAGAACAGTAAGGATTCCATCTCAGACCAGAAGCATGTCTTGGATAAAATTCTGACTAACAATATTCAGAATGGTTTAGTATTAGATGCTGGTTTTGCTTCTGAGTACTTCAACCTGAAAGCAGACTATTTCCAACTGATAAACTTTAGAGAATGTGAGCTTAGGGCATCTGAATTTCGTCGCTTGGCGTCAGACTTACACTCACAACATGAGCTTTCTACTGAAGGTCATGATGCTGCTGTTGATGCTTTGCTCCTTGCAGCAGAGTGCTATGTCAATCCGTTTTTCGTGATTTCCTTCAGAACCAGTACAAATATTTTAGACCAGATGAAAATCAGTGGTGCTAAGGTTCCAAGAGATTTTGAACTTGCGGAGCTAAGAAGGATTTCTGAAAAGAAAAATTTTGATTTGGAAATAATAGCTGATCTTGAAAAGAAGAGAGACAAAATTGTACTTCAATTGCTTCTTGAGGCTGCTGAATTAGACAAGAAGTATCAAAAAGAGTTTTCAGATGGTGAAAATTATCCAAATTGTTCTGAAGAATCCGATGAACAAGTGATAAAGTTGTCTCCCCTTGATGCGCAGTCTGCTGATGCTGTCACTTTGGTTCGTCAAAATCAGGCTCTGTTGTGCAATTTTTTGATTCATAGGTTAAAAAGAGAGCAGCATTCTATGCAAGAAATTCTCATGCATTGTCTTGTGTTCTTCTTGCACTCTGCCACTAAACTATATTGCGCTCCTGAACTTGTGGTCGATATTATATTACGATCTGCTGGTTACATTGATGGGATGCTTTCATCCTTTTATTGTCAGTTGAAAGAAGGAAACATGCAGTTGAATCCAGAAAAAACACACGGGGCACGAAGACGCTGGATCCTGCTGCAGAGATTGGTGATTGCTTCAAGTGGTGGCGATGATGTGTCAGACTTTGCAGTTAATATCAACAAAGGTCTTCGACACAGAAACTTGATTCCTTCTTCTGTATGGATGCAGAAAATATCTACATTCTGCAGCTCTGCTTCTGCTCTTGTGCGGTTTCTTGGTTGGATGGCAATATCTCGAATTGCAAAACAGTTTATAAAGGAGCGTCTTTTCCTTGTTTCAGATATTTCTCAGCTGACATATTTGCTATCTATTTTTGCTGATGAGCTTGCTTTAGTTGATAATGTTATTGATAGAAAGCGAGAAGAAATGAATATTGAACAATCAGGAGTCAAACATGCTCCAATGGATAAAGGGTTTGAATTTGCTGATCAGAAACAGGGTTGTCAGTCTTTTCATGTGATCTATCCTTATCTCAGTAGGTTCATCCCGAATATGAAAAAGCAATTTGAATTATTTGGGGAAACCATTTTGGAGGCTGTTGGATTGCAGTTGAGATCACTTCCTTCTAGCATTGTGCCTGATATATTGTGCTGGTTTTCTGATTTGTGCCTATGGCCATTTGTACAGAAAGATCAAATCATTGCTCGGAGTGGTTATGATTTTTTTAAGGGTTTTGTCTCTAGGAATGCCAAAGCAGTCATTCTTTTTGTACTTGAAGCCATTGTTATTGAGCACATGGAAGCAATTGTGCCCGAGATTCCAAGAGTGGTGCAACTGCTGGTGTCTCTCTGTAAGGCCCCGTACTGTGATGTGCCATTTATTGAATCTATACTGCATTTGCTCAAGCCAATCATCTCATATGCATTGCGTAAAGCTTCTGATGAAGAAAAAGCATTGACTGATGAATCTTGTCTTAATTTTGAGTCATTATGCTTTGATGAGCTTTTAGTGAATGTTAGGCAGAAAAATGATGATCAAGATACTTGTGCGGAAAGAGTAGACGGCAGAGCTCAGACAATTTTTATTCTGGCTTCTGTTTTTCCTGATTTGTCCTTTGAACGTAAAATAGAAATGTTAGAGTCTCTGATTCTATGGGCAGATTTTACTGCTTTTGAGCCAACGACATCTTTCCATGATTACCTTGGTGCTTTTCAGTGTGTTATGGAAAGTTGCAAAGGTTTGCTAGTTCAGAAGTTAAGAGTCTTTGGTATTATCCCACTTCAGTTGCCCCAGTTTTCAGATGTGAGCGCTGAAACACCCTGTGACAATAGTTCAGGTTTGCACTCAGGGTTTCTCAGTGATGCCCTTGATAGCACTTCTCCTATTGAAGCTTCTGAAAAGATGGAAAGTAACAATTTTGATACCGATATCTCAAATCAGAAGAATTATTGTTTATCTGCAGATGAAATAGAAGACTTCACTAAAAACTTGGAGGCTCTCATTGCCAAACTTTTTCCAACTATTGAGTTCTGTTGGAATCTTCATCATCAACTAACCAAGAAGCTTACTGTTATATCAGCACTATGTTTTATGTACTCCAGATGCTTGTCTTCTATAGCTTCAACAGTTCAAAAAGTTGAAGACAATGACAGTGAAAATCCGTTAAAACCAATTGATCAGTTCCCGGTTCACTGGAATACCAGTCTGAAAGGACTTGCAGAAATAACTATGATGTCGCTAGAAAATCATTGCTGGGAAGTTGCATCTGTGATGCTTGATTGCCTACTTCAAGTGCCCCATTGTTTTCAGCTCTTTAATGTCATTGATACCATTTGTTCTGTAATAAAAAAATTTTCTAGCAGTGCACCAAAAATTGCGTGGCGCCTGCAGATAGATAAATGGCTGTCATTATTATTTGCCACGGGCATCCAAAGACTTAAAGAGTGTGAGGTTCCTCTGGTTGATCTTTTCTGTACAATGCTTGGCCATCCTGAACCCGAGCAACGCTTTATTGCATTGCAGCACTTGGGTAAATTTGTGGGTCAAGATATAAATGAAGAACTGGGCACACATTATGCTGCATTTTGCAATAAATTAGTCTCATCAAGCTTTGATTCTTCTCTCCCTGAGTCAATTTTGTCTTTTCTTGTTTCAAGTACGTGGGATCGGGTGGTTGTGATGGCATCTTCTGATGCATCATTACCAATAAGGACTCGTGCTATGGCACTTCTTGTCGATTATATCCCTTTTGCTGATCAGAAGCAGCTGCAATCATTTCTCATGGTGGCAGATAGTGTTCTTCATGGTTTTGGGAAACTTGCTCATCCAATTTGTGAAGGTCCATTACTACAACTTTCATTGGCACTCATTGTTGGAGCTTGTCTATACTCTCCAGCTGAAGATGTTTCATTGATTCCTCAAAGTGTTTGGAAAGACATTGAGACCTTAGGGTCATCCAAAACTGGTATGGTGATTTAGTGTTTGATGATTGTTAAATAAAATGTAAAATTTAAGCAGAAGCCGAGGGCATGATTTCGTCTTTTTGTTTTTTCTTTTTGCCAATTTGTGGTTTGCTCCTTTGCAGAAAGCAGGCTTGGGGATCTAGAGAGAAAGGCTTGCCAAGTCATGTGTAGATTGAGGACTGAAGGAGATGAAGCCAAGGAGGTATGTG
>JAVXUL010000009.1:13254194-13272777 GCA_035590515.1 Trichilia minutiflora
CATTATTTCCGAACCGCACCGGACCGTTTACGTAGGCCCGAAACCGGCCCGGACCGTGTGAATAGTGTCCCGGGCCGATTCGGTCCCGGGTTGGGACGGGCCGGTCCGGTCCGGTTCACGGGCCGGTCCGGTTCACGGGCCGGACCGGCCCGATAGACACCACTACAAATGACCTTGAAGGATTCATTGATGGCAGTCAGAAACTACCAAAAAACCATAACGTTATGGCTACAAAAACTCAAGAAGCCACAACCTACATCAATCCGGATTACATAGAATGGTAGAGGCAAGATCAAACCCTTACAAGTTGGTTGCTGTCTTCCCTATTAGAAGGTGTTTTAGTAACAACCACTCAATGTGAGTCATCTTTTTAAAGTCTGGAACACTCTGGAAACTCAATTTGTTGCACAGACAGTAGCTAGATCTATTCAATTAAGATCTGAAATAACAAACACTAAGAAGGATAATATGAATATGATAGACTGTTATAACAAAATCTGGAGACTAGTTGAAAACTCGAGGGTCATAGGCAACAACATCTCAAATACAAACTTATAATGTTCTTGATGGAAGGCTTAGGTCAAGATTATAATCCTATTGTAGTGAACTTCTCAGTAAATACTGGAAAAATGACAGAACAAGAGGTGTATGTTACACTTCTGAGTTATAAAAGCATACTTGAAAAATTCACTTCTCATATCAACTACAATATTGGAACTGGGATGTTTGTAAACTTTGTCCAAGCAGGTAATAGTTAGAGAAGAAACTGGAATAGAAATGAAAGATATATGCAACGCAGTCACAGTAGCTTTAGAATGAATCAGGGTAGTTTTAGAACGGTAAATCAGATACCAACAGGTTTCAACTATAGTCAAGCAAACAGGCCTGTGTTTGGAAGAGGAAGAGGTAGAGGAAACAAAACAAACAAACCAACATGTCAACTTTGCAACAAAGTTAAACATGTTGTGGCTAACTATTGGTACATATTCAATAGGGATTTTCAGCCTCCAACTATAACTAGTGAAAGGATAGAAAAAAAAAGGGAGCATATATTACAAAGATTGAAAATTTAACTGAGTAAGGATGGTATCTGGATAGTGGTGTAATAAACCATATTACAAACAGTCTCAACAATTTGAACTTAGCAACTGAGTATTCAGGTGATGATAAGTTGACTGTAGATAATAACGTAAAACTCACAATTTCACATATAGGAAATATAGAAATTATTGCAAACCACACACCTACCATCACATTAATACAACTGAACTCTTTGCTTTATGTCATTAATCACAAAGAATCTCATTAGCATTTCCAAACTATTACAAGATAATGAAGTTATTGTGTTGCTTTATGATAATCTATGTTTTGTTAAAGACAAAGTTTAAGGGAAGGTTTTGTTGAAAGGAGTTCTTGATGGTGGATTGTACAGGTTAATATTTCTAAAACCTGCAAAAGACTTTCATCCACTTATAATTCCTAAGTCAAGTTTACTTTGTGTTAAAGAAAATTCAAGTACTAAAGCACCAGAGTAAATGCTCTCTGTTTATTCTTTTGTTTCAAACAAATCAATCAATGAAAGTTTGAGAGCTAAAAATGAAATTGATGTTTGGCATAGAAGATTAGGATATGCAAATATAACAACTCTTAAGCATACTCTCTCATCTTGTAAAGTTCATCTTAGAAATGAAAATTCTATCTTAAACTTTTGCAATTCATGTCAGCTTGGTAAAGTTCATAAACTCAATGTTAAAGCAAGTGAATTAAAAGCCACTAAACCTTTGGAATTAATTCATTTAGATTTGTGGGGACTAGCTTACATCTCATCAAATCAATGCCACAATTATTATATTATCTTTATAGATTACTTCTCAAACTTTACTTAGTTTTTTCCCGTAACCAGAAAATAAGATGCTCTGTCTATGTTTGCTGTGTTCAAGAAACAAATTGAAAAATTATTAAACTTACAAATTAAATCATTCTAATGTGAGATAGGAGGTGAATATAAAAATTCTGAACCTTTACGGAAAAGTGAAAGAATAAAACTAAGGTATTCATATCCATATATAAGTCATCAAAATAGAAAAGTTGAAAGAAAACATAGACAACTTTTAGAAATTGGTCTATCTCTTTTGATATAGGCTGGAATGCCACTCAAATTCTGGGTAGAAGTTTTCAGCTATGCTATTTATATCATAAATAGAATCAGCACTCCATTTTTTAGTAATAAAACACCTTATGAAAGCATATTCTACAGCAAACCAAACCTGTCTCTTATTAGAGTGTTTCGATGTGAGTGTTTTCCATATTTGAAACCATACAACAAACACAAGTTTAATTATCATTCTTCTAAATGTGTGTTACTAGGTTTAAGTTCTTTGCATAAATGCTACATGTGTTTGCATCACACAGGAAAAGTTTTTATTTCAAGACATGCAATTTTTAATGAATCTGACTTTTCTTTCACAAGTAACAAAATTTACCTGATAAAACCTCAAAAACAAAAGCAGATGAGAATCCTGTTTTCAATCAGATCATGTCTCTAACTTTTTCAGTTCATAGGATGAATATAGACAACAAAAATAATAATCAATCCTCATCAAGTAACTCAGTAGCAGAATACCACCCAGACCACTTTGATGTCATAGATGATTCTTTGCACAATATCAACATTGAACCAAACCAAACAACTCCTCTAAACACATCATCATCTACAGAATAAATGAATCAAACCATTCACCAGAACCTGCACACCTTGCAAAACAGAAATCAACTTATCCTATGATAACAATGTCAAAGGCTAGAATATTCAGGCCAAAGGTTTACACCCTTGACCTCAAAACCTTACTTCCTAGAAGCATAGAAGAAGCTCTTTAAAATGGTCATTGGAAGTAAGCAATACAGGAAGAATTTTATGCTTTAAAGAAAAACAAAACATGGACATTTGTTCCCTATGATGAAAACTTAAAAATTATAGGGAACAAGTGGGTGTTTAGAGTAAAATAGAACTTGGATGAAAGCATAGCAAAGTTTAAGGTTAGGTTGGTAGTAAAAGGCTTCCACCAAATACTAGTCATTGACTTCAATGAAACTTTTAGCTCAATTGTTAAAGATGCAACAATTAGAATTATTCTTATACTTGCCTTCACAAAGAATTGGGAATTGATACAAGTTGATAATAATAATGCCTTTTCTGAATGGCAACTTGACAAAGACAGTTTATATGCACCAACCAAAGGGATTTGTGAACTACTCCAAACCACATCATTTGTGCAAGTTGAGAAAAGTATTGTATGGGATAAAACAAGCTCCAAGAGCTTAGTTTGACAAACTCAAAACTACCTTAGAGTGTTGGGGTTTCAAAGGATCAAAATCTGTCACATCTTTATTCATCAAGATTATTGGAAATGAAATCTTATCTTTATTCATCAAGATTATTGGAAATGAAATCTTACTTTTGTTGGTTTATGTAGATAACATTATAATAACTGGAAGCATTACTCATTTGATAGAGGACATAGTTAAAAGGCTAAAGAAGACCTTTGTCCTGAAAGATTTAGGTCAGTTAAGTTTGTTCCTAGGAGTTGAAGTGTTCAAAACAAAAGATTCATTGTTTTTATCTCAGAGTAAATACATTCTGGATTTGCTGAAGAGAATTAATATGAAGAATTGTAAAGGTGTCAATACAATTCTCTGTGCAACAACCAAACTCAGTAGATACTCCACCTTAGAAACTGTTGATGGAACTCTTTATAGAAGTGTCATTGGAAGTCTTCAATATGCAACTATTACAAGACCTGTTATAACCTTTGCTGTCAATAGATTGAATCAATTCATGGCCTCACCAAACAAAGATCATTGGATAGCATGTAGAGGGTGTTGAGATATCTCAAGGAAACTATGCATTTTGGTTTGGAGATCAATAGAACTTCAGAATTAAACTTAATGCTTTCTCAAAAGCTGATTGGGGAGATGATGTTGATGACAGAAAATCGGTTAGTGGTTTTTGTATTTATTATGGTGATAACTTAGTTTCATGGTGCTCTTAAAAAAAAAAAAGTTGATGCTTTCATTTTCAATACAAAAAGTTGATTGGGGTGATAACTTAGTTTCATGGTTTGGAGATCAATAGAACTTCAGAATTAAACTTAATGCTTTCTCATATGCTGATTGGGGAGATGATGATGATGACAGAAAATCAGTTAGTGGTTTTTGTATTTATTATGGTGGTAACTTAATTTCATGGTACTCTTAAAAAAAAAAGTGATATCAAGATCAAGTGCTAAATCAGAATATAGAGCTGTAGCTCTTACTTGCACAGAACTAACTTGGATCACCTGATTCACCTCAGTTTCAAAAGAAATAAATCATTCAGCTTCAAAGATACCCGTCATTTGGAGTGATAGTTCAAGTGCAGCAGCAATAGTTTCAAATGCAGTGCTACATTTCAGAACAAAAGACATAGAAATTAACCTACATTACATTAGAGACAAGGTGACTGCTAAGGAAATTGAAATCAGATATGTGCCAAGCATGATCAAGTAGCAGACTGTTCTACAAAAGCATTACCTTTTGTCAAACTTGCAGAATTCAGGAGCAAGTTAAAGGTCATGCCAAGACCCTTTAGCTTGAGGGGAAGTGTTGAGAATAAAGAAAAGCAGAACCAAGAGGAAGATGTTGCAGTTAATTTGGTTTATACAAGAGCAAACTGTTCACATGAACCATAATTCATGCCAACACAAACAGACAAAATTTTAAACAGCTCAGCTTTGGTGAAACAATCCCGTCCGGAGCAGGCTGGTGCATTTATGCTTAATATCTGTCATAATCCTAAAGAAAATTCTTCTTGTAAAGCAGCAAATTTCGTACATATTGTCAGTGTAATTAGTTACAAGTTAATTGAAGTTAAGAAGTTGTATATATACAGCACATTCTGTATTCATTTAAAAGTATTTTATATATAGAAATGAAAACATAGCTGCCGTCGTTCTTATATCTTATCACGTTGGGCATGCACTTTGAATTTTCTTTTCATTGGTAATGGAATTTTTTGGGGGTTTCCTTTCAAACTGAAATTTTCTTCCTTTTGTGTTAATGATAATAAACGGCTGCTTAATATTTTCGGCCCCTAATTATTATTCAAATAATCCGTCACAAGGTTTTGCCAGTCTAACTTCTGTTCAGTCTTACTTCAGCAGATCAAGGATAACATTCTTTCTCTGTATGTATATCTTTTTCCTTTTAGTTTTTGGTTTCTTCCATAATAAATGAAAATTTATCTGTATGAGAGGAAATACTGTAATAACAATAGTCGGATCGTCGTAATTCCAATCAATTGATATTTTGTTTGAGAAAATTTGTGTAATTTTACAATGTTTGTCCAATTTTTGAATCAGATGTCCTTTCCTCGTATTGATAGTTTGCTTTTAAGTGCGGTAGCTTGGCACCTTGGCTACCTGTTGCACCTGTGTAACAACTACAAAACAACATTTTAGTATCATGTTGATTTGTCAATGAAGTTTTGATCAACATTTTCCTTTCGGATCCAGGGATTTCTGAACAATCTTAACAAAACCAACTGTTTGATGATTAACCCGACAAAGGGCCTGATATTTGAACCAGGAAAAGAAGTCCAATAATTATTTTCCGCTCTCTCTTTGGTATGGTTTAGATATGAAGCTGTAATGGAGTGTGTATCAGACCAATCAGTCGTAAACATTTTAGACGTTTATGCGGATTTTTTTTTTCAAATGTATGTGGAGATTTTTTACTAGTTCGCAAAAACTTGCACCCATTGAACTTTAAACTAGCTGTACCTTTTGAGCATACTTCTGCTTTCCTATTTATTCCCAATGGACCGTTTCAGATTGACCAAAATAGCAGTAACATTAATTTCTTTTTGCTCTTTTGATTTTTTGATTGGTCCCAAATTCTAGGAGTTTCTGATCTTAAAAGTGTGACTGTGAAATTACTCTGTTATTTCTTTTCATTTTTCCACCTTTATAGCAAACTGAATTGTTATAAAGACTATTAAATATCTAATGAAGGGTCCTCTGTTGTTATCAGTGAGAAGTCAAAGCTTCGAGAAGACACCGTAGCCCGCAGGCAAAAGGAACTTCTAATGAGGCATGCACGTCAAAAATATGTAGAAGAGGCAGCTTTATGAGAAGCTGAGCTTCTCCAAGAGCTTGATAGGTTTATACTGTGCTATTACTTGTGATTTTTATGGCATGGAACCTTTTTCAATTCTTTCACAGTTTTTGCTTGTTCAGATACCCTTTTTCTTCTCTTTTACTGGATAAATGGAAGGTATTGTATTCTTGGCTCAGGAATGTGTTGGACATAGTCATAATAATTTTCTTCTGGTGAAGATGTTTTATGTTAAATCTAAGAGTAAATGCATTTCTGAGTTGTTTCGTTGGTCATAAACTTTCTCATAGTTTCTGCAGTCCACGAAGTCCTGGGTATAGATATCCACTTGAGATAGATTGATCCTCAATATACGGAGTTTTATATTTTGTTTATTCTATCTTTTATATATTCACAAGCACCTATCCCATAAATTACTTTTGAAATTAACAAATACTACTTTTGGATTGTCTGTCATAGTTGCCATTTGTAACTGAACAGTTGCATATAACTTACAAAGTCCCAACTCTGTATTGATGGAATGTATGAAATATGTATGAACAGAAGAAAATGATGATTTTAGACTTGATTAAATTGGAATTTCTAAGAGATCGATAGAAATGGAAAAGGAATTGAGAAATTCAACTTAGACACATGGAATTTTGTATACAGTATCAAAAAAAAGCCAACTCAAATTATACCATTATTATGATATTACGTATTCCAATCTGATTGGACATCCAAAAAATTCAAAGATTCCCAAATTCGATCTATTCACCGAGATTGAGAAAAAGAGGTACTATCTGCATTTAGGTTGCTAGATGATCTGTCAATCATCCTTTGTGAACAGCAATTCACTTGTTTCATCTTTTTGTGCATCTTGCGCATATATTTGCTTACGTTGAAAATGAGTATGAGCATTAGGAATTTTTTTCAAAAAATTCTTGAGCTCCCAAGAGCATGATCATATGAATCAGCAAATTTATGATGGTTGCTCTATTTATCACCTTCTTCACATCCAAATAGAGTTAATATGGAAGAGCATTTAATAGCTGCAAATCGTGTGTATCTTATGCTGAAAGCATTAATTCCTATTGTCTGTTTTGTTTTCTCTGTTCTTGAATGTTATGTTAAACATAAAGTGTAAATTTGCATGTAGAGAGAACTTCAGCGTGAACTAGAGTAGGCTGAATTTGGACTGTGCACCTCTCGACGTGACTTTTCTTCCTCTGCTCATAGCAGGTACGGTCTTGACAGCTCTTCTTAACTTTCTTTTCAATTTAGTGGCGTTTCTTTGGGTCAAATTTTCATTTAGATTAAGTTAATATGATATTTATAAGACACGATTGAAGACACTGGAAAAATCTTCTATATTTTGGTGCTTGATTGCGTAGAATCTCTAATTCTCCTTGGGCTTGCTCTGTAATATAATATGTGGGGTTGGGCATGAATTCTGTTTCGCATCAACTTTTTCCCATACATGATCTTTGGCATTTTCATTTGCATTCGACCTTGTGAAAGGTGTTCTGAAAGGGAAAATGGAAGATCAAGTACCGAAGGAATCGGAAGGGCAAGTAGTGGCAACTTGCAGCCTGAAATTTCTCCTACTAGTTCATCCATGGCAGGCATGCTAGCCATTGTTTTTGCTGGGTCTTGAACATTTTCTGGCCAAAAACACCAACCCTTCTACAATCACGTGACCGTTCAGATGATTGTGGTAGTAGTTATGAAGAAAATTTTGAAGGAAGCAAAGACTCAGGTGACACAGGTAGTATTGGGGATCCAGAAGAGAGTCTGGTAGTTTTGGGTCTGGTCAAAGGTATACATCTCGACGAAGCAAGTCTCGGCAAGTAATGGAGCGGAGAGAAAGGGATGGAAGACTTGAAGGGAAGTGGGAACGAAAACACTCTTGACGAAATAGTTGAACGAGTTTTGATTGTCGTAGTAGCAGCAACAGCAGCAGCAGCAGCAGCATGATTGTGTTGTGTACAGAAGAGTGTGTCTGTGGTAGTAATCTGTTTTCCCAAGTAGTTTTTAGAACACAACACAATTTTTTTTTTATAAGAAGGTATTTCAAGTGTTGTGAAGAAACATATTCATCTGCTCGTTTGAGAGAAATTGTTTTGGTTATCCGTTGCCCCTAGAAGAATTTTAACCTTATCGTCCATATTAGAATTAGATTATTTTAAAATAATAATAATAATAAATTCTAAAAATGTCTTAATTATTTATAGCAAAATGATGCATTAGCTCCAATTACAATTCTTTTATAAAACTAAAGTTACATTGTTTTATAGGGGTAATTTTGAAATTTGAGATTAAAGGTTAAGAATATAATATTTAAATTAATTATATAAATTAATTCGATGTCTCAAGTTTTTAAATTTTTTCTTAAGTAAAAAAGTGCATTTGATACAAGTACTAATTAATACGTTAATTAGTATTTTATTATTGCTAGAACCGAATATATTTTTGTTGTAAAGAAATATTATTTTAAAAATATTTTAGGAGATATTTTAATTTTTATAATTCAATATAATTTCTATAGTCTTCTCTCCACGGAAACAAATATAATTATTCAAGCAAGCGTCATTGATTGCGATGGAGAATATGTATCACGCGATGCACGTGACCTGACCTACATTTGTTCCTTCTTCCTATACTTGCTCTTGCAGTTCAAGTTCAACGGCGAAAGAAAGTAGCGGCCTACGATATTCAAAATTTCTCCTTTCCCTAATCAAAAGGTATGATCTCACTCTGTTTCTCATTTTGCTTTATTATTTATGTTCACACTTCTGTTTTCTTGATTTATTTGAAATCATCTTGATCCATTTTGGATCAGATCTTTTTCCCAATTCCATTATTCTTTTTTTTTTTTCTGAATTGACACAACCCTACAGAAATATAACATTATAAGTTGAAAATTTTGATGGGTTTTAACTAAGGTTTAGAACTTTTTCGGTAGATTCCAATGGCAACAGTTAGAAACTTAAAAATAAAAACGAGTACATGCAAGCGCATAGTAAAGGAGTTGCATTCGTATGAGAAAGAGGTTGAGAGAGAAGCTGCTAAAACTGCTGATATGAAGGAAAAAGCTGCTGACCCTTATGACCTTAAGCAACAGGTATACTGAAACTGCAAATATTTTTACAATTTAGGCTCGTAATGTTTGAAATATTCTTTTAACCAAGTAAACTCACCCTTGTAATGTTGAATGTCAACTTGTGACATAGAATGCAGATTTGTGATATGGAATTAATACGGTTCTGGTTTTTACACTTCATGTTACAATCACTTATTTACGTAAAACCATTGTTTTCCATGTAAAAGTTGTTTGCAAAGATTAATTTAGTATGGGATATTTGTTAATGATTGAAAAGATAGTTTTGAGTTTACTAAGTATTTATTAAATGAATGAAGTGCTTGGTAGCAATTTATTTCGTTGACATTTGATATAGTTCTGTCCCTTCTTTGGATTTTTTAAGAACTGGGGCGATTAATCTTGGATTTTTGGACAGATAGGGTGATAAGTAGAATTTGAGTTATTGGATTTTTGTAGTGCTTTATATTTGTTATAACAGGAAGCTATTAAGCTTTGTAGAATTTTGATTTAGTAGGTGTGGGTTGTCTAGAGACTGTAATCATGGACATCAATGCTTGTTGAATTGTTGTCTTGATTATCAGATTTTGCTTGTGGGATATCTTGTATATTGGTTTATATAATTTGTTCTGATACTTACTTTTCTTGATGTTCCTGGGCAGGAAAATGTGCTGGCTGAGTCAAGAATGATGATTCCTGATTGCCGGAAGCGCTTAGAGGCAGCATTAGCTGATCTGAAAGGGACTGTGGTATCATATTATCTGTTTTTAGTTTTCTTATAATCATTTTTATTGACTTGAGGAACTATCTTAATAATTTTACCATGGCATGTTAAATTACCATATTTAGATGCTTGAAATACAAAACTTCAGCTTAAACAGAACCTTATGATTCTGACTCCATGGTTTGGGTGTCAAAGACAAAGATGAGAATAAAATTCAATCATCATTTCAATGGCACATTTCTATTTTGGTTGTGATCTAGATATTGAAATAGGGATGGAATATTGATCAGTAAACGCTACTTATAAGGATTGCATAATACATTATTCGCACTATGTTCTGGGACAACTGATGCTCTGCAATATTTACTGGAGTGATTCCATCAAGATCATTATTGTTGATTCTCTTGGCATAAAGATTTATATACGTGAAGAAATCGCCTTCTTTAATGTGCAAATATGTTGTAGACAGTGTTGTGATCAAGATAAATCACTCTTGGTAAAAAATATATATTAGATGGTTAAGGTAAGACATTTTATCTTTCTAAAACCAGCCATACATCCCAAGGCACTGATTCTTTTAGGATAGCAGCAATAGAAGTGTTCTCTCACATCAGCTTTCTTATTTACTTGTTTTAAATAATGTTTGCATAGAGCTTCAGAATGTATTGTTTACTGCTCAAACAGTCTGAACAATCCCTGTTTGAGCTATTGTTGGCTTTAGCATGGCCATTACCCCATTTTAAGGGTTATCCTACATCACTAGAGCCTAGCTAGGAGGTTCAGATTTGGGATGTCTAATTTGTGGCTTTTACACCTTGAGTGAAAGACCAACTAGGCAAGTCCATTTTAGACTTGGAGCTTTCATTGATTGCTAGCTGTTTTACAACTTATCACAATCCCTATCAGAGACTGAATGAATAGTTGTATTCTCCTCCAGTGGTGTCATTCGTTTACAAAGACATTTGGTGTATTATATATGCGGCTTTACTTGTCTACTACCTGAAGTTTTTCTCAAATTGTGTGAATTTTGCATCAAAAATTTCAAATGAAGATCAAATTAGTACGCAGAGTTTCATGAAATATTTTATCGAATAAGTTCTTTCCTTCTTCAGGCTGAATTGGAGCAGGTGAACCAGGAAGGCCAGGAAATTGAGGATGCTCAAAGCACTATAGTAGAGGTTGAAAAGTTGTTTCAGACAACAGAGGCTTAGTATCACAGTTCATATGAACAGTTATAATATAAAGTGCTTGACAGCAATGCTTATGCCTCTTGTTTTGTGTTCACCGTCACAAACAGCAGGCATGAAAGCTGCTGTGATGTTTGCTGGAACTGTTATCTGTTACTCCTGAATTTTATGTTCCCGGCTAATCATTCTGTGTGGGCACGTCGATGCTATTTTTTACAAAAATGTTTGTTTCTCTGAACTTGAGTGATTTGTAACGATGGCACTTAATGATACCTGTTTAATTTGTGCATTCTCAAATTATATTTTTCTCCAAGCTCTAACGCGTTCCAGTTTTCTGGTTTTCAATGCTATCCTGCTTTCTATTATGAGAAATTCATTAAATTCTTATAATCAAATATGGGGCAGGATTTACGATACTGCACTTTTTATAGATATCGTTACCAATTTTTTAATTATTAGATCGATGCAGTGAAAACATCGTATGATCTGAGTAAAGAATTAGCTCTTCGTCCCACCCCATTATATGTACACAATTTTCCCTTATTTGATCATTTCCCCACCAAGTCTTAATCACCTAACTTGAGAAGATCAAGTCTGACTTGACAATGTTATCGTGTTATAATTCTATCATATCATATCACACTATCATTATAAATTTATCATAATGCATTTATAATAACGTTTAATTCAGTTCATCTTTTTGACAAAAAGGTATTTCCAGATCATTTAGAATTTTCTCTCAAAAGCACGGTTAATTTTTTATTTTTTATTGGTGAAACTTTAATTTAAATCCTGCATGTAGGCCCCTCAGGGAAGCCGGTTAATGTTTGTCAAGTAAACTTTATCATAAATGAGTTGAGTAAATTAAGATGTAATTCAGAAGATACTACAGAATTCCAAATGCTACAGCAATCACAGGGAAAATTAGAGCCGTTCCTTTCTGGAATTTAACCACTTTATCGCTACTTTCTTAAAGAATGCTGGGCCCGTCTCCGGACCTTCCTCTGGAAAGGCCTGCATGCCTCAATACTCAGATCAACTGCCGCTGCAAGGGCCATGAAAATGGCAGCATCCTCCACACATGTCACATGTCGCATAGCTAGTTGTACGGTTGGCTTGCTGCTCTTCCCTTCTCCTTGCACTCTGCAGCTCATGACAAAACCACCTACAACCAGACCCAATCCTGAAAAATCCCCACTGCTTTCGGGGCTTGGTATTGGAGTAGCAGATGTCCGCATCTGTTTGTCAGTATCAATAAAAAACTCCCCACCTTTTTCGGCACTAATCAATATCTCAGACATGAGAACCTCGCCAGCTTCTTGGCCTTCAGACAGGAGGTGAAATCGGCAGCAAATGGAATCCCTTATGCCCCGTTCACGCCAGGCCTCAAGCTTTCCCCATGGCTGCCAGCTCTCAGGCCTGCATGCATCAGGGCGAACAATCAACCAAACTCCTGGGTTTGACCTTGCAACCCAATCACAACCTGTTGATGGTACAAAGGGAGTTGTTATGAAGGCAGCTGCAACAACCGAGCCAGATAGATCGTGTATCTTCACCTTCCAACCCTTCCTCTCTCTTCTCTCAATCTCCAAATCTGAACTGTCGGCAGAACCTAACCAATAAATGCTCAATTGGTCCACCTGTGGCATCCTGCCATTCATTATAACTACCAAAAGTTTCATTATCAACGAACTAATGCCTGGAAAAATAACAGATAATCTATTTAAACTCCACGACCAACAATCAATAATCAAAAAGATAATAAGCACAATATTTTTGAAGAGGTAGAGAATTATTCGACAGTTGGTTTGACTCAGAAGAAGGTAACAGACTGATAACCTTAGAAGAAAACAAAGCTTGAAAGATAGGACACTATGAATCTACCAGGTTAACTAACCAATAATTTCTTTGCAATATTTTAGAAGAAAAAAAATGTTGCTTTCATTCTAACAGCAAAAAATGTTAGATTGGAAGATCAGCTACTTAAATAGATATAGTCAAAAAGCAAAACTGTAATATAGTGGAAAACTTATTCATCTGAAAAACTATAAAGCTGCCTGAATATGTACAAACTTGATAAATTCAATAAAATTCTTGGTTGCTATGAATTCTAAATACTGTTTTAATTGTTGTTAGTGTTTATATGCAATTCTCATATGGTTTTATGTGGCAACAAAGAGGAATGAATCTACTTTGGAATTATTTCATCAATCAAGATTAGGCGAACAAAAAATAAGATAACACAATTCACATCACCTGTCTCGACTAAATTTGCAACTAAAAATTGGCTGCTTGACGGAGCCTTGGAGCTGAACTATCTGAGGGCTCAACATTGTCACATCTTCAAACTGGAAAACATATCTTGGGTCAGGATCCAGTTTCACTCTCAGATGAAGCTCTACTCCAGGCTTTCCACTCTCCTGCTTGTTTTTTCCAATGCCTATCCACCCATTAAAAAGAATCGCTGGCTTCCCCGCACCCCACTCAGGACCTACCTCCAATTTAAATGTCCCAATCTGCTGTCTTTTGATGCCAACACCACAATGGAATCCTTTCCTCCCTGTGAAAACGATAATCTCCAAATATGCATGAGGGCTGTAGAAACAGCCAGGTGTCAGTAAAGCTTTTAGATCAGACTCTTCAAGGTAAAAACTAGAGGCAACGCCATGAATATCAGGCATAGCTTCAGGTGAGGATACTAAGGGAACTTGTGTAGTTTGTGCTGGGAAACCTCGAAGGCGTATTTCACATGAGCATGGAGAAGAGAGGGCATGAATTCCGGATTTTGCATTTAAAGCTGATCCAGGTATCCTCAGCCCAAGTGAGCCTATTGACAACCTGACGAAAGCTTGAGGATCCATTCTTGTCAGAACTCTTTCCCCATTGGATCAAAAGAGATGATACTTGGACAGCTCAAGAACCTTGAAAGTCCAAAAAAAATTACTTAGGCAAAAGAACCAGAAGCAATAGTAACACCATCATCAGTAGGTGAAAGGATTAGCATACTGATAACCCAGGTTCTTCTCATTCTTGACAATGTAATGGTGATTTCTTGAAATGATAGATACCATTATAAATGAAATCGAAAGAAAAAGATCAACATAACTCAAGAACTATATGGTTCTTCATGGACATGATCTATGCATGGTATTGTTTATTAAGGTTCTCTACTAAAATAGCTTGGCCAGAATAAGGTGCAAGAGACTACAATAAAATACACACCAACTAATTTTACATCATGCAATCCAACTTTAGTACAAGTAACACATAAGGAAATATATTTTTTCCAGTTCGCAGTATCACAAGTTTAAGCATGAGATATAATGGAAGAATCCATATAGATAACCCTAAAAGGCATTTGAAGACATGCTTTTAACACCAACCTGGGAAAATTTCAAACCTTATGATTATAACATGGAACCAAAAAAAATTTTAAAAACTAATAAATTTTTAATTGTTAAAATGCTCTGATCCAAAGTGAATCTTCCACACACGAGATAAAATTATTCAATCATTCAGTTAATTTTAGCTTAGACAAAAAATATTTCAAACTACCAGCCAGAAAAACAGATTCAGAGGGTAATTCTAATAAAGTTTCATATTTCACAGCAAAAATAGAAAGGGACATTTTAGGGCTTTGCTCTGTGCACATATGACATGGAGATTCACTCTAAGTTAACAGCATAACAAACATAAATGAAGAAAACAAAATCTGCTGGCAAAATCAAACATTGTCGAATCATATTTAATAGACTTCCATATTTAAAACTACTCTTCTCTTCTTCAAAGCATAGCAAGAATGCACTCCAATTTTCTCTACTGCGATGAAATTTTTACATCAAATCAACAGACAACAACAGACGTAATCATAAGTTTCACCTTAACGTAAGGTTTCACAAATTGAGGGCAATCATTTATTCCTCTCCAGCCTTTGCCGTATTAGTAAAGATAATGCACTCTGCCCATAATTCCCATTCCTAAGAAACCTACTTCATTC
The DNA here is from genome assembly GCA_035590515.1 of Trichilia minutiflora. Taxonomy (NCBI): domain Eukaryota; kingdom Viridiplantae; phylum Streptophyta; class Magnoliopsida; order Sapindales; family Meliaceae; genus Trichilia; species Trichilia minutiflora. The sequence goes on from JAVXUL010000009.1 coordinate 13,269,332, forward strand.
TTCTTCATGAATTTCAAACATATGGTCTAATCTTATAACTAGTGGCAAGACACAGGGAGGAACTGGCAATAAGTGATCAAGATTGTATTCCCTTAAACTGAAGGAAACTTTTTAAGAGTAAATCCACTTCAAAATCATGCAAGCAAGCTTCAAGCCTCACAAGTAATTAGGAATTTACGACATGGCTTCAATTCTCAAAAGGTACACATCTCATCACTAACGTAACATTATAAAAACCACATCACGTTGGTTCCCATTCCATAATCCATTAGGGAGCTAAATGTCAAATGTTTGTAAGCCAGTTATTTAGGCAATTATATCCTTCATGGAAGAGATGTGCTGGAACAAGCTATGTCATCCTCTAGCAGAATAAATGGACATCAAAAGTACAATGGATATTAAAGCAGCGGTCTATTCATTACTGCTTTGCAATAGTCCATTGAAGAGGCAATGCATTCAACAGATCTGAATATTTAAATTGTTCTTATTTTTATTTTCCCACAATTCCTAATTTTCCATTCAATTGAAGCACTAGATATGGAAGATTGAATTCTCGCAAAAACAAAATATAATATCTACCAGCCAATAGGAAAAGTGAGAAGACGGGAAGAGATCTGAATCTTTTGAGTCTATCAGCAAGATTCCAGTCATACCAACAGTCCTCACCCTCAAATTGAAGCAACACCTGCATAGAGGTTTATGTCCCAAAGATCAAATTCAGAGCATATGTCTTCATCCAAAGGCTGTCCATAAGTTTTGGCTGCAGTATATTTGAGAGCAGAGAAGAATATAATTTAAAATGTTTAAGAATGAATTATTCTGACTTTTAAACACCTTTCCAGATTTTCCTCACTGTATCTGAGACAAAATGAAAACCGCAAGATTTTTGAAACCAGTTAAAACGTCTTTGATGAAATTTTTGGGAGGGTTGAACTCGGGTTATGTCTAACGGACTTTCTATTAATACTAGTAGAGGAAGAAGTGATTCTAACAAGCCCTTCCCTCACATAAGGCATCTTAACAAAATCTCAGGATTCAAGAGCTCAATTTGGATTGCAAGAAACAAAAATGAAAATAAATACAATATGATAATATGATTTTAATTTGCTCTTCTAATTCTTCGGAAGTCTATTTGACCTCAACTAAACCATACATCAATATTGAGTGAAAAATTCAGTTAACTATTAATTCCAACCACCGAAGTAATGAGACATCCAAAAGTCACGGACTCAAGAATTTCCGTTATTTCTCTCTCATTCTAAATTTCCCATCAACCAAGCAGAAAACTAATGTCTCTAAGCAACTCAAAGTGAAAAACCAACATAGAATTTCAACAGCTTCAAGTGAACCCAGCAAGAAAACGCAACCAAAAAAGGAAAGTCAAAGTAAAACAAACACGATCATTTACCAAAAAAAAACAGAAATTTCAAACAAAAACACTACAAATACAATAGAAGCTGCCACATGAGTCTGTCTTAAAGAAAACAGAAACGAACAAAAGAACACCTTAAAAAATTATCCGAACGAAAGTTTCTGAAGTTGCTATAGAACAAATCGTCTTAAATTCTTACATATTCGTCTAAAAACGAAATACCCAGAAACCAAATAAATCATTTATTCCTTTTTGTCTGCCTCTTCTCTGAGTTTCTCTCTATCTCTGCTTAGTCCACGAAGCTAAAAGCAAGAGGAAGAAGAAGCTGAATAATAAAGAATGTAAGTAAGAGTTGTAAGAATAAAAAACATATCTGGGATTTCACGTAGAATGTGCACGGATCACTAGAAAACCAAATAATAGTTAATAGGCGGAGAAAGTTAAGCATTTTCTTCCGTTTTATTATTTTATTCATTTATTTCTCTAAAATAATTTAAAAAAAATTATTTTCATTGATATAGAAATGAAATAATAATAAATAATGAAGAAAGAGAGAGGGGACGTGAAGACAGCTGGAAACAATAGTGCTTGGATGATATTAAGGGTCTCCTCCTATTTTTTTTTTTTTCTAATTAAAAAACTATTCAATTTTTAATTAAAGAAACTTTTTTTATTGTTTTTTAAAATTAAAATTATTCCATGAATACGATGAAAGAAAATTATTAGACTTTTTTTTTATAAAAATAGTTTAAATTTACATTAAAAAAATATATTTTTTTATAATTAAATTTTAATTTAAGAAAGGAAAAAAAAAAAAGATTCCTTCCAAAATGGAATCATCCTAGATATCTGGGGAGAAAGGGGTACATAATTTATACATACATGTGCTAAGTTCATTTAAAAGTAGATGAACAAACATACATAAAAAAAAAGGATCCAATGCATATTAAAATTTGAAATTTTATGATAAAATTTTAAATTGATATACAAAATATATGTGTATTGAAAATCTATTTCAAATGACTTCTTAAATTAAGTTAAAAATTAGTAATATAATTATATAAATTTAATTTTTTTAATAATTTAAAATATATAAATTTTATCTTGATCAATAAATTTTATTAAATTAATTTTTATATATATTAACTGAACATATCACCCACAAATATAATAATATAATTATATAAATTTGAAACCTTACCTTACCTTGTTAATCTCCCTATTGGAGAATTAGTCATGGAAAAGCAAAAGTAAGAGTAAAAGCAAAAGTAAAGGTAATTAATTAAGCAAAAGAAAAGAAAAGCAAGTGAAAGAAAAAAAAAAATCTTCAACTTTAATTTTAATTAAAAGAGTTTTGTCTTTTAGAGAAAGAAAAGAACAATGAAAGAAAAAGACCACTTTGTGTTGTCTCTTCCTTCTATTTTATTGGATAAAATCAACATTTCCCATTTCCCAAAACAAACATTAAAAAATCTTCTTTTTTTCTACGCTTCTTTTCTATTGGTTACTTTCTTTTTTTTTTTCAAATAACACCCATGCGTCAAGGAAATTGAATTTTGGCATCTTATAAACCCTTTCACTTTTGAAAAAAAAAAAGAAAAAGAAATTTAAATTGAATTTTTAAAAAATTATTAATACAAAAAAATATCACGATGATTTTTTCTACACTAGCAGGTTTTTTTTTTCTTTCCGTCCTCGAACTTGGAGCGATGATCGATTTTATTTGTATTTGTGACTGGACTTGAGGAGAAACCCAAGCTGCCTACGTACCCCCTTCTTCCCTCTTTTCTCCTTTCTTCTCCTCCGGTTCCTCCGTCTCTCTCTTTCCACCGAATTTTCGGCGCTTCTCTCCCTTGATTTTCTTTCGGTGGGTGGGAGGATCAAGTCACATGTAGTTCTTTGATGCAAAAGGATAGTGATAAGATATAAGAGATGGTGAATTGACAGATTATAATGGCCAAATAACGGTCCCAGGAACACGCGTTGTTGCATTGCTGACGTGCCCAGGGTGACTTATCACAAGGTTAGAGGGCGTGGGAAACTGTGACGTTGTTCCTTCTGTTCCTTGTCACGT
>JAVXUL010000009.1:13272877-13289420 GCA_035590515.1 Trichilia minutiflora
ATTCCCATTTCCACTCGAGTATGAGTAACAACTGAAGTGTTCCTACTGGCTTCTGGTATTCAGCTTTAGCTTACTGACATGTCATACACCTGATAACAAATTTTGCAATGTCTTTCTTCATTCTAGACCACCAATAGCTCTCTTTGATGGTTTTGTACATTTTTGTGCTCTAGGATGCATTGCAAAAGCTGAACAATGAGCTTCTTCCAGGATGGCATTTCTTAGTTCATCATCTGACGGTACACATACCCTACCTTTCAATGTTAAAACTCTGTCCTGAGAAAGGTAAAAATCTCCAGCATTATCATCCATAATTCTCTGATAAGCTTTCATTAATTCTAGATCCTGTATCTGCCTTTCCTTTACCTGTTCCCGTAAAGTCAGTCTTACGATAAAGTTGGCCAGTATCGAGCCATCTTGACCACACTCTAATCTCACTCTCAGGTTCTTTAATTCTAGTAATAATAGGAGATATGCTGACCAAACATACGCTACTGTTAACAAAGATTTTTTGCTTAAGGCGACTGCCACTACATTGGCTTTTCTTATATGGTAGTCAATCACTAGATCATAATCTTCTATCAGTTCAAGCCATCTCCTCTGTCTCATGTTCAACTCCTTCTGAGTAAGCAAATATTTCAATCTCTGGTGATCGATGAAAATCTAACACCTCTCTCCATACAAGTAATGTCTCTAAATCTTTAAGGCAAAAAGAACAGCAACCAATTGTAAATTATGGGTCGAGTAATTCTCCTATGCTTCTTAAGTTATTTGGAAGCATAGGCAACTATCTTTCTATTCTGCATCAAAACATAACTCAGCCCTTACTTGGAGGCATCACTAAATACTATATATCCCTCTCCAGGAATAGGTAGTATTAACACCGGAGTTGAGGTGAAACGATTCTTCAATTCCTGAAAATACTGCTCACATCTTTCATCCTATTCAAACTTAACATTCTTTCTCGTTAACGTGTCATTAGGGTAACTATCAGAGAAAAACCTTTAACAAACTTTCTATAGTAACCTGTCAACCTTAGGAAACTTCTAATCTCAGTAACAGTCTTCGATATCTCCCACTGTACAACAGCTTTAACTCTTCGAGGATCAACAAAAATTCCTTCCCTTGAGACTACATATCCCAAGAATACCACTTTTTGAAGCCAAAACTCACATTTTCAAAACTTCTCATACAGTCTTCTCTCTCTTAACGTCTATAGTATAATCTACAGATGCTAAGCATATTCTTTCTTGGTCTTTAAGTAAACCAGGATATCATCGATGAAGACAATCACAAACTTATCAAGATAAGGATGGAATACCTGATTCATGAGATATATGAATACAGTTGGGGCATTAGTTAACCCAAACGGTATTACAAAGAACTCATAATGACCATAGTGTGTTCGAAAAGCTATCTTGGCTACATCACTCTCCTTGATCCGCAACTGATAGTACCCTGATCTCAAATCAATCTTTGAGAATACACTTGCTTCCTGCAACTGATCAAATAAGTCAACGATCCTGGGCAATGGGTACTTATTCTAGATAGTGACTCGATTTAACTATCGATAATCTATACAAAATTGATGAGTCCCATCCTTTTTCTTAACAAACAACACCGGTGAACCCCAAGGTGACATACTCAGTCTGACAAAATCCTTATCAACTAGCTTTTGAAGTTATACTTTCAATTCTTTGAGTTTATCTGGTGTCATACGATAAGGCAGCATCGAAATTGGTGTAGTACCAGGAATCAAGTCAATACTGAAGTTAAATTCTCGTTGTGGTAGCATTCCTGGTAACTCATCTAGAAATACATCTGAAAATTCTCTCACTACTAGAACTTGTTCAATTTTATACTCAGAAATCATTGTGTCCAAAATATGTGCCAAATACCCTTGGTACCCTTTCCTCATAAATCTCTGGGCTTCTAAAGTACCAAAAGAATCAAGTCTACTACCAGCTCGACTCTATTCACAATCACAGCACAGTCTTTAAACACAGTCTTCCTTAATAACTTTTGACCTAAAGGGGTATGAACTATTATCTCTTGATCTAGGGGTGACAAGGGAACATTAGTATAAGAAGCTAAAGTAGTATTGACAAATGATCTATTAGAACCTGGATCTATCAACAAGTATGCAAGTTGATTCAAAATTGTAATCATATCGATCATTACATCTGGGTTAGTCTGCGCCTGCTCTTGATTCAAGGCAAATACCCTGGTCTAAACTCTATCTTGAGTTTTCTGAGTACCACAGAATACTACTGAAGAACTTCCCACACATAATCTTCTACCAGCAGAAATTACAGCCTACTCAACTGATGGATGTTATTGAGGTGCAGGATACTGACTTGTCTGGCCACCCCATTCCACTCTACCTAACTTGGGACAGTACATCCTCATGTGCCCTGTTTTTCCATAATGGTCGCAAGCTGGTGGTTGATAGCATGGGCCTGTATAGTGTCATCTATAATTTATACACCTGTCCATACTTTAACTCTGTCTTAATCCTTGGGTCTGTCCCTGAGCTAATGATCTGAACCTTGAGTGTCCTTGACTCTGAGGAGAATGTGAAGAGATGCTTGCAGGACTAGTAGCAGAGGCTCCACTGGATGAACCATTGCTACGACTCTTCTTGGATGGTAAGTCAACCTGTATACTTAAATCTCTCCTCTTCTGAAATTGACTCCTCGATCTTCTTTCTCCTGCTAACTTCTCGACTCGAAGTGACATATGAATCATTTCTTTATACCCCTAAATCCCTGACAATGACATCTTCTCATGGATCTCAAAATTCAAGCCCTCTTCAAATTTGGCACACAGGCTCTCTTCATTAACAAATTCTGGTATAAACTCTACCAGCTCTATCAACTAGGTCTCATATTCTATTACTGTCTTACCCATCTGCTTCAGTCGAAGAAACTCTTATTTCTTCTGGATAAAATAAAAATGATTAAAGTACTGATCATAGAATTCTTGTACAAAATTATCCCGAGTCAATTGTACTGAGGCTCTGGCTTGCACATTTGCCCACCAAGTCGTTGCACTACCCTCTAAAAGTCAAATAGCCACCTTTAACTTATACCTATCCTCTAGCTCCATATCATTCAGGTCACCCTTTAGTTTCTTAAATCATTGGTCAACCACGATTGTATTTGTAGTACTTTCAAACAGTACACTCCCCAACTGTCGAATCTCTTTGATGAGCTTAGATAATTTTAAAGCTGATCCGGATGCTTCAATAGATTGAGCATTCCAATACGCCATAAAGGTATTCCATGCTTCAGGAGTCATAGGATGAGGCATTCCCATGCTTGGTTGCTGGTATTATGAAGGAGGAGGCTCATGCTGCTCTTCAGGTTCGGGTTGAGGCATATACGAAGTAGCCTCTTCTTCATCAGGCACAATTTCTCTCCTCGGTCTATCACGACCTCATCTAGATCTTGAAGACATTTTTACTGCTAAAAGAACATAGAATTCAATCACACATAAGTATCTTGGTAGTGATACTTCCTATGACTTGACTCACTTGGTCCACTGGAAAAATTTGAAAAACTATAAAATTATATACAGAATTTTCAAAATAACGTTTGAAAATCAAGTTTGGGTGTTTTCAAAACTGTTTTAAAATCAAAAGCTCTTATACCAATAAAATTATCATACCCTAACCCGTAGGTCCCATATGTGACAACTGTCATGACTCCCAAAGTATACTCAATCACCATGAATATATCTTGAGAGCTTTTAAGGCTTATATAAAACCTGTTTCTAAAAATATATATGCAAAACTCCCAAAATCAAGTCTAACCAAACACCCAAACTTCTTAAAATAACCCAATAGATTACAAACACTTCTAAAAAAATTATTTCAACTATTTCTTAAGCTTTCATCAGAACATTTAAATAAAAAGATTCAGCTAACGATTATAAAATCAAAAAAGTTTACAAAATTACCTTCAGTACATAAAAGACAGTACAAATATAAAACACAATATAATTCTGGTGGACTAAGAATATTACTAGTTGAGTCGATAATAAAGGTATACCTGATAGTCCTTTAATCCAAGAATCACCACCACCATTCGTGGCTAACTAAGTGAACCTAAAACTGAAGAGTGAGGGGGTGAGTATATGGGAGTATACTCTGTGAGTGAACTAAAAATAAATATAAATAAATAATGCTTGATTCATAAATAGAAAAGCATAATTAAAATATATTACATATAGTTCGATGAAAAATATTTCTTTTAGTTTTAAATCTCAAATCGTATATCGAAAATCATTGGGTTACCTGTCTTTCTCAGAGATTACCCTGGCCCTGGGCATCACGAGACCATCAATGGGTTTGGTATACAGATGAAAATGCCATTTTTGAAAATAGGTTTTCCAATGCAGAAAATAAAATAATATATGGTTTGGTTAAAGAAAAATAAGTCCACCACTGACGTTCACCTCGGATTAGCCATATGGTGACATCTATGGCTAACCTGATGAGACTCACAGGTGGTCAAATTCCATCACACTATCACAATAACACAACCATACATCACCCCCACCTGTGAAGTCTTCATTCACCTAGGCAACCTCTCTATCAGGCTGACCCTAGGCTACCTCCCCTGTAGCTACATTAAATAATCCCGACCCTTATGGCCGTTATCACCATAATGTATATCAATATCCACATGTCATATATATATCTAACAAGATCTCAAAAAATCACAAATATGTATATTGCCATATCCATCAAACATAATTCATCTTAGCCTCCGGCCATCAATTTGTAAATATAATCATCACAAGCTGTGAATATCCATATATAAACAAGCATACATAAAACAAAAATAATATACATAAAAGATTTTTTAACAACATGTCAAGCGTTTTTATAAAAGTATCAAAAATCATTTTGAAACATTAAAAATATAAAAGGGTTCACTCACTGCTTAGGGAGGGTGTACACTCCCTAGTTCCTCGTTCCTCGGCTCGATACGTGGATTCCTAGCTTGCACTCCGTCACCTAATCACATATATCAAGACATATTAATATACATTACTAAACCTCATATAAAACTCGCATGTATGCAATGTTTGTAATTTAAACATGTAGACCCCACACATTTATCAAAATAGTAACCCAGTCAATGTTCACGTCTATCCATTTTCTCCAAATTCATATTTTTAGCATCCTATAACTCTCTCGACTTTACTATAATCTGAATAATGCATGATAACTAAAATATGAATGATAAATCTAGCGAAAATCTTACGAGTGAACAGTAATACCCATTTCACAAAATTATACCACATTAAATAAAATATATAAACGGGTTAGAAACGAAGGGGTTACCTTATGGTATAGTCGATTCACTCTGATTTTACCTCAAACTAGAAAAACCCCAAATCGTCTATCGAAACCCTAACTCCCCATTCCCAATGCTACGCTCCAAATGCCAAATCGAAGCCCATAGAGTGTTTGTTGTGTATAATGTAATGAGAAATTAAGAAGAAATCAAAGAAAACACAAGAACATGGAGATAGGTTTGCAAGACAGAGGAGAGAATGGGAGGGGAAGAGATAACGAAGGAAAAAGAAGAAAAATGAGGAGAAAAACAAGCTTAGCTCCCCTTTTTATAAAAATGGGGATGAAATTATCTTTTTGCCCTTAAGTTATGGAAAGGAGAATCTTCTAGAAATGGGCAAAATCATCATTTCATATCTATTCGATCGAACAAATTAAGATTCTTTCGAACGAATCATGCCTTCAATCGAATGAATCGAGGGATTCGTTCGAACGAATATGAATTCGATCGAACAAACTGGGTTTCGATCGGATAATATGGCACTTTCAAAGTCAGGGAGCTTCTCGATTTTTCATTCGAACGTTCGTTCGAACAAAACGATCGATTCGATCGAACCAATTGCTCATCTGTTCGAACGAATCTAGGATCAGGATTTTGTTTAAACGAGTCGACCCATTCGTTCAAACGAATTGCACATTTTCTTCAAAATCTTTTCTTTAACTAAAAAATATCATTGGGATCCTACTCAAAATAAAACTAATATTTAATTTCATTGAGATCCATGCGTTCACACCCTCAAAACTTCATCTTAAGCAATTTAACTCTCAAAATAATTTACCAAATCGTATTGCCTTGTCTACGGTGTACTTGAGAGATACAAATGCATGTACCGTGAAAGTGTAAAATTATAGATATACCGTTGGGATCTAAGCACAGGGCTCACAGGTTTAATTAAAATTTTAATTTATTCAATTAATTAAAATTTTGTTTAGTAATACTGACTTAAATTTTATTTGCTATCATTTTTATTGATATTATTTGTTTTTATTAATATATAAATATTAATTTTATATAAATATATATATTTGTTATTTTTACTTTTATTAGCATATTAAATTTATATTTTTATTAATCAATACTATCATATATCACTAATTTAGTAATTTATTATTTATATATATGATAAATTTTATTATAATTTATACAAATAATTTGTTTAATTTTATTATAATTTATTTAATTCAAATTATTATTATTATTTTTAATTTTTAACTTAAACTAATTATAAGTTTATAACTTATTTTAATTTATATATAATGATTTTTATTTTATTATATTTATAAAAAATATTTATAAATTTTGAGAAATTATATTACTATCATCTTTATTGATATTATTTATTTTTATTAATCAATACTATCATATATCATTAATTTATTATTTATATATATAATAATTTTAATTTTAATTTATACAAATAATTTGTTTAAATTTTATTATAACTTATTTAATTTTTTTATTAATATAATTTTTCATTTTTAACTTAAACTAGTTATAACTTATTTTAATTTATATATAATAATTTTTATTTTATTATATTTATGGAAAATATTTTTAAAATTTTAAAAATTATATAAAAAATACCTTCAACGGTATAAATTTTATTAATTAATTAAAAAAATACAATGAGGGGGTTATTTCAACCTTAGCCCATAAATTCTTTTACATTGAATTATATTAATATATTATAACACAAAATAAAAATAAAACAAATTAATTAAGAAAATATTACAAAGAAAGGACATTAGGTCTTACCTCATTAAAAATTATAAAATCTAAATCATAATTAATTAATAATTATCGCCATTTTTCATCTTCGTTTTCATTTTCTTCATCCCATTCTGTGCTAAAGTGAACTATAGGAGCTGATTGCTGTTGAAGTTGTTGTAATCTTCTTTTTTCATTGATTCAATCTCTATAACATATGCACATCTCTAGTACCTCTGGAGCCATTGTACTTTTATGTGCATTCAATGTTCGATCACTCAAATTAAATGCACTTTTTGATAAAGCCATCGATACTAATAGTGTAAAAAAATCTCTTGCCACTCTTGCTAAAATAGATTATAGCTTGTGATTTTTCTTTCACCGATTTCAGATATCGAAATTTACTTTCAGTTCAATAGTCAGACCTTGTATATAGTATGAAATTTTGTTGAATGACAATTATGCTCTTCTTGGTCTCTTGTTGACTTCCATGTATGGATTAAAACCATTGCTAAAAATAATTGGGGCTGAGGAGAAGGAAAAAGAACCCTCTTGACCTGTAAAAATAGAAGTATTACCTGTAAAAGACTCAATTTTGTACAAGTAAAAAATATCTATAAGAGTAGATGATAAATTTTCTTTACACTGAATAATCCGTCTTTGAGTTTCGCAATTTAAATGGTCGGAATCATTTCAATCTAAAAATGTATAAAATTGTTCTATAAGAGTTTCACAATCAGAAACCTTCATCCTAGTGTCTAGACATAATGCAATGTAATATAAAAGTGGCATGTTATCATAATATTTTCTAAATTTTTCTATCATGATCGACATGACTATAGAGAATACTAAATGTTTCATTTATTGTTTAAATACATATGTAACTCTACATAATATAAAAATTACGTGATGCGTTGTTGGATAATATTGTCCAGATAAAAGTTCTGTGACTTCTTTAAGTGTTGACAAGAAGTGGGAGATAATTTTTGCAGTTCGAAAATGCTTTTCGGTTAATTTATAATCGCTCATTTTCATATTCCAAAATTCTATAATTAAAATTCGATAAGGTAAAATATTTTTAAGCATTTCATAAGTAGAGTTCCACCTTGTAGGCATGTCTAGTATCAATTTTTTAACATGTGTTGATGGCACAATTTCTTAAATGATTAGGCTCTAACTGGAGTCGATCTTAAGTGAAGAACAACACTCCTAATAGTATCGATTGTTGGTTTCATCATTTCGTACCCATCTTGTACTCATAAGTTCAATATGTGACAAGCATACCTATTATGAAAAAATCTTTCCTCTAGATATGAGTTTAATGGATCTTTTAAAAGAGGAATGGGTGTTATGTTATTAGATTCATTATCAAATAAAATACAAAGAATTTTATCTGCAATTCTAAACTCTCTTGTAACACTCTTAATAACCTTTACAATGGCCCTAGTATTTTGTGAAAATTCAAAAGGTCTAAATGCTATGATTCTTTTGTTTAATAGTCAATCCTCGTCAATCCAATAATAAGTAATATAAATATAATACAAATCATTGACACATCTCTAATTATTAGATGTTAATAAAAATGTATAGTTACTTAATTCTAAAATAACAATCAAAGTTTATTTCATCTCATAAATTATTGAAGAGCGTATGCTTGTACTGTAGTCCTAAGTATTTTTTTAAAAGCAGGTTGATATTATTGCATCATCTTCACTAAATGCCAAAATTCACTTTATATAAATGATTGATCATCTATGATCAACTATTGACAAACTGTATCTCTCAATACAGTAGGGTCAAACCGAAAAGTATCACCTACCATCCCATCAGCTGTTTTGATTTGTGTTTGTGTTTGTAAATTTTTAAATGTCTTGAATATTTTTTATCTATATATCTCTTAAAGGTGCCTAACCCATCCCTTTTTTTATATGAGTACATCGTACCATAAAGTTTACATCGAGCTTTATCAAGTTCAATATTCTTTTCAAAAATTTGTCATACCTCAAACCTAGGTTGCCTATTTTGACTATTACTAGCAGTTGTTGCCTCTATTGGATTCGTTGTAGTATAGGGAGGTTGTTCTTCGAATGAGGGTATTGGGTCATCTATATCATAAGAAAATTTATAGGATCCTTATAACGAATAATGTGGCAGAGGTTACATGGGCCTGATCGATTGCAGACCCATTACGGACCAGGTTTTTTATTTCAAATATTTAAAATCAGTACGACCCATTTATATGGGTTCGAAATCGACCCAACTTGTGTGAATAGTACTTCAAGCTGATTCAAGCTCATTTTTTTCTAAACTAGTTTGAGTTTGTTCGCTAGTTGATCTGGTTTGTTAGACACCATTACTCCCAATGATTAGGTAGTTCCTCGGATTTTTGCTTTCTAATTATTCCTATTTTTAAATGTAATGTATAGGTGTGAGTCAGGGGGGGGGGGTCAAGGGTCCCTTGGAGTGTTAGAGCTCCCTTCGCTTTCTTGCTGTGGACATTTTTAGGTATCAAACTTTATGATTCCATGACACGTAAGCGATATTGCTCCATAATAATGAGAGAATTTGAGTCAAGTGTCACATCTTTTTTGGTCAAGGGCATCAAGTATATGTGAGAAATTTGCTCATACGTACAATCTCACTTTTTATCCGAATATATCCTATAATTCTTTAAAAATTTAAAGTGGTTTCTATAATTTAAATATTTTATTTTTTTGTCAAAATATGTACGAGACAAAAGTTATTCATTATTTAAAATTGGCTCATGATTATAGGAGAATTTAATCAACTGGTTGGAGTTGTTTCTTGTTGCTATGGATGGTGGGCGGCCTTAAATGGTTTAGAATTAAAGAGTTCTCGGTTTAATAGAAAAAAAAAAAAAGAGAGAGTTGATTTTTATTATTTAAAAGGCTCAACTTCCCAACTATTGATTGAGATAAAATTAAAAAGAAAATTGTTATAAAAAAGAGAATTATTAGATAAAGTAATAATACTATTTAGTGGTATTATTACGAATGTATTTGCGAAGTGGTCCAAAAGTTTTTTTCATTTGTTTGTTTGTTTCTTTTACCTGTATTTATATCTCTTGACAACAATTAAAGATATTAATTACTTACGACAAGTGAAACATTCATTGCTATTTTTCTCTTTTTAATTAATTTAAAATTTTTAATTATTTTAAACAAAATTAATTAAGACAGTCCAAAATATATTAATATTTTTCTCCTCTTAATTTATTTAAACATAATAATTAAAAGCTTTAAATAAAATTAATTAAAACATGTGAAACATTCATTGTTTTTTTCCTCCTCTTCATTAATTTTATTGATGCAAGAAAATATCACGGTGACTTTTCCTACACCAGCAGGTTTTCTTCTTCTTTCCGTCCTCGAACTTGAGGCAATGATCGATTTTGGTTGTGTTTGTGACTGGACTTAGGGAGAAACCCAAGCTGCCTACTTACCCCCCTTTCTTCCCTCTTTTCTCCTTTCTTCTCCTCCGGTTCCTCCGTCTCTCTCTCTCTCTCTCCCTTGATTTTCTTTCGGTGGATGAGGGGATCAAGTCATGCGTAGTTCTTTGATAAAAAAGGATAGTGATAAGATATAGGAGATGGTGAATTGGCAGGTTATAATGGCCAAATGACGGTCCCAGGGACACGCGTTGTTGCATGGCTGACGTGCCCAGGATGACCTGTCACAAGGTTAAAGGGCGTGGGAAACTGTGACGCTGTTCCTTCTATTCCTCGTCACGTCATCCCCGAGCCCCCGACCCTAAGGATGCATGTTGTTGAAAGCTCTGACCCGAATGCTAGTTGATGGCGAACGTCTTCGAAGAAGAGCTCCCGATCGGTCGTCTCGACTATAGCGCCCAAGGCGAGTAGATTGTCTCACTGTGGACCTGATCATTCTCTCATAACGACACCGCATAATGGAACTTGTTGGATGTGTGCATGTAGTGGGCTTGAATAAGGGTGTGGAGGTGGGCCTGGACTACTAGGCTGGGCCTCAGTAAAACCCCCCAAACAAAAACTATTAATAATTTTTATAAAAATTATACTAAAATATGGACTAACACGGTTTATTAATTAATTAGAAACTACATTTTGTCTTTCATAATATTAAAAACTAATTGGTAATTGTGTAAAAATAAAATTTAGAAAAATATTTTAATAAAATATAGAGTAAGAAATATGATATTGACATATTAATTTATATGTATATGTTTATTTTTAAATATAAATTTTATCCACATATATTTGATCACTTTAATGATCAGATCAAAGATAAATTGTTATTTTTCCATTTAGCTATATTTGGTATTAATTTCATTGGTATAATACCAAACCATTTGACAATGTGTTAGCCGGCTTGCTTAGTCAACACAGAGAGCTTGACTAACTTTCATCAATAATTGAAAAAATGAAACACAAAAACAAAATATATATTTTCAATGTTTTTGGAAGTTGGATAGTTGACAATATTATTGATGGAACCAATTTTAATTATTAATTTTAAATAAATTATTTTTTAAATTAATAATAATTTTAAAAAGAAAATCAATATTTTAGAATATTTCTATAAAATAATATTTTCTGAAAATAAAATTGCAAGTATATTATCAAATGACTTCAATAGTAAGTGAGCTTACATCATTTAAAAAAATTATATTATTAAAATAAATAATAATATAATATGATACGATACAAGTAAATGTTTATAAATATGTTACACTTATGATTTAATAATTTAAGTGTTTAAAATATAATTAATAAGATTGGCTTTTTTAACTTTAAAAATAAAATTAATAAATTTTACTCATTTTTTAATTATATTAAATATTTAATACTTCAATTTTAAAGGAATTTTAACTCTAAATCATAATGCTTCAATCCCAGAAAAAAAAAGTAATGTTTTAACAGGTTTCAACAAATTTTTGGTTTAATTACATTGCTACAAATTTCGTAAAAATGAATCTAGGGTTTCTTTCTAAAAATAATGGATCAAAACGCTCTTTAGATCATAAAATTGATAATGTGCAATGCAATATTAGTCTTATTTCATTATATTTATGTGTTATTTTAACAATTTTTGATAAGTTACATTATCGTATATTTTGTAAAAATGAATCTAGCATTTTTTTTTTCGATTAAAGCATATCAATATGCTTCTTAGATCATAACAATAATAATGTGCAATATTAGTTTTATTTAATTAAATTTAGGTGTTGTTTTAATAAGTTTTTGGTAAATTTTGACAAATTATATTATAGTAAATTTTGAAAAATATGATTTAACGATCTTTTTTCAATAAAAATGTACCAAAATATTCCATATATACATACAAACTTAAAATTGTGGTTGAAATGCCCAAACATACGAATTTAGGACTGTGGTTACGATGGATTTAAGTAATTTGATAAGTTGAGAAATGATTGTTTGATATAATATTTTCTAAATAATCCCTTTTCCTAAAGAAGGAGTTGCTTTTCAAATTAGTTTTTGAGAATTTTAAATTGTCCTTGTTTAATTTTTGAGAATTAGTTTACTTATTTAATAAATTTTCACAATTTCATATGCAATATTATCCTAAGGATTTCACAAGTCCACTAAAAGTTTATTCTAAATATAAAAAAAAATATCAATTATATACGAATGAATTTATTAAACTCTAAATCTTAATTAAGGTAAAAAGAAGAACACCAATTCTCCCATGGTTTAACTTGATAGTAAGAATTTGAATTTTTAAAAAATCTTAGATTTGAACCATAGAGATATTATCTTATTGAAACGTCAAGAAAATCAGGTCATGAGTTTTATATAAAATATTCTTTCTGATATAATGACAGATCAATTCAATTGGTGTCTATCCCGGTTTAGTAGATTATAATTTTTTAAGTAAAAAAAAAAGAAGAGCAGCACCATCAAATTAAACAGTGATTTTTTTTCCGGATATTTAAATTCATAATTGTGTTAAATGGGTAAATTGTATCAATTTCATTCTACAAATAACCGAATCCTCCCTTCAAAAAATTAGTTTATAATAAATTTTAGGTCAAAAAGGTTGAATAGATAATGAATGACCGTGGATTATATGTGCAAATGGGCCCAAACATTAAACCACTCATTTCACAAGAACAAGAACAAGAACATGTAAGGCAAAAATAAAGAAATAAGAAATAAGAAAAGAATATATATAACAAAAAAGGAGTCAAGTAAGAAAAATAGATAGATAGCAGTTGTTGACGGTTGCTATTTGGTAGCATAGGATATGAATTTTATGATAAAGAAAATTTCATAGATGGGATTTTCCAATTGGGAATTATTTCTCAATTTATGAAAATCTTTATTTATTTAATTATTTTTTATTCTAACATTGATCATCACAAGAATATATTAGATTTTTTTTTCCCCATGGAATAAGGTTCTAATTCGGTATAATTTTCTATTGATCTGACATGAATTATGCAATTATCTTATTTATTCAAATTGAAATTAAATTTAGCATTGAAAATATAAAAATATCAGGATGGACAAGAAAAAGGGACAAATGTAGATATCATATATTTAAAAATAGTCTATCGCTTGGTCAAAGGATCATCTCAGCGTCACACTCCTGGCTGGCAGTTTTGTCTGGACTTGATCTGATTACTTACCCATTAAGAAATCATAAAAATAAATAAATAAATAAAAGTATACAACCTATAAAATATTAAAAAAAAATTTACTTACCCTTTAAAAAATTATATATACAAACCGAAATAAAAAATTATTTGAACATTGAAATACATTGAAATTCATACCCTGCTGGTTGGTATCTACTACAAATGAACATGACAACAATTTCTAAAATATGCTTCTAATTACTTTCAAAGGAAGACAAATAGGTAATTACAAGTTTAAAACAGTAATCATAAAAGTTTTCCGTTTGGATTGGATTAATAAGTTCAATTCGGCCCATTCCATATCAATCAGTTGCAATGTTGGGCCTTACCAAGAAAAGATCGTAGTTTGACCTCGGTTTTAGTTTCGACCGACATAAAATGAATCAAAAGAATCGAATCTGTAGCATTCTAGCAAATAGTTTCTTGGTTCACATGATCAACAAGGGTCAAAAGATTCAGTTCCCTGCCAAAATCCCATGAAAACAACATCATTTTCAATACGATGTATGCCAGTGCTATACAACAACCGAATAGAAGAAATTGAAAACCACATCAAACAACTTTGAATATTTATGTATGCCAGTGCTACGGAACACCCGGGTTAAATCTCAATCCAGTAAGTAGGACACAGAAGGATTATGAAGAGAACACAAACAACAATAGTATGATAAGATGAACAGGTTATATTAAATTATTTCCATTTCTTCCCGAACATGCCATGTCTCCCAAACTTGCCATGCTTAAACTTGCCGTGCTTGAACTTCCCATGACCGTGACCATACCCATAGAAACCACCATGTCCAAGATGATGAGATCCATGTGCCATATGGTGAGCCCCATAAGCAGCAGCGGCAGCAGCTGCCCCCCCAGCTAGCATTGCTCCCACTCCGTGTCCTGTAATTATTAACAGTCAGCCAAAATCATGATGATAAATTGTATCAATATTAGACAGCATCCTAACTCTTAATGAGTAATCAAGGGCTCAAGCAGAGTAAAGACAATGAATATATATATATTATCTTTATGCACATGTCAATGAAATTAGAGTGAAAAAATCAAACCTTAAAACCGAAATGGACAAAAATATAGATGTATACGAAAAATACCAATGAATGCTAAAATGCCTCAAAATCATAATGAAAAGATTTTACACATCAATTTTATTTTTCATAGCAAAGGCAAGAAATAGACACAAAAACAGGTACAACCACAAGACTAAAGCACACATTCAAAGTTTTTAAGCAGAAAATTTTAGGCATCTTAAGTTCAGCATCAACAAATATCCTCTCTGTGAGATGATTATGAGAAAAAAAACTTTAAACGAGTTGAAGATTTATCAGAAAATTAAAGAAAATTTGTAAAAGCTGGGCAACATAATCCCCTTTTGTCCTTCCCCATTTATGTATCACTCCATAAAATTTTAAGTTCCGCCAATTAATAACGCATATCAAAGTTGTTTAGCAAAGTTATCTATATTACCTGAATGATGATGTGATGATGGACCAGGATAACCAGAGGGAGGGTAACCACCAGGAGGAGGGTACCCACCTGGAGGAGGATAACCAGCTGGTGGGTATCCGCCTGGAGGGGGAGGGTATGCACCTGGTGGGTATCCGCCTGGAGGGGGAGGGTATGCACCTGGTGGGTATCCACCTGGAGGGGGAGGATATCCAGCAGGCGGATAGCCATATCCCTGAGGAGGATATGGTTGTGGAGGATATGATCCATATGGACGATGGTGTCCAGCAGCATATCCAGCCGCATATCCGGCAATATTTGAAAAAAGTCCTTTATCCTGCTTGTCATTGTCTCCCATTTTTCTTCAGTTTCTAGTTGATGCTACCAATTTAGAAACAATAGATCTTCAGTCGCAAGCAATAAAAAGAATATATTCAACATATACTGCCAAGAAAATATTACAGAAGATATATCATATGGGAGAGTCATGGATGCTTTGTCTGCTCCATAGATGCTTTACATATCCATTTGGTTCTTTATGACCACGAGGGGTAAGTAACATTATAAGGAGAGACTTCCCTTCATTCCCAAATAAACATCCAGGTGAAACTTTAACTAAGATCCGATAACAATGCTGACTAAAGGGATCAAAATGTCAAATTTCATATCCTCTACTCTGCATGACATGAAAGAAACAGATACAGCTACAAGGCACATCCCAAAAAAGCATAGCAAAAGCCACAACAATAACAAAAGAAACTAGTCATGAAAGAGCACATTCTTGAATTACAAGTTAATAGTTTGGACAATATAAATAAATCGATTCCTTCCCAAAAGGAGCACAAAATACGTTTTTGTCCAAGTTGCAGCATGAAGAAATAATTGTTTTTCCCATGACTTCGATACTTTTCCCAGTGTTAGATGCCCACCATACAAGTGTTTTGATACAGAATGACCAAGAATAAAGAGTTTTACTCCACTAAAATTTGATCCTGAAGCAAATGATTAAACATCCACTTAGGCTAGTACTGAGAAGAATATAAAGAATTCTGAGAATTATGAAGAGTTCGGAAGCTGAAGAAGGAAGAACAGAAGCTTCGGAATTACAGAAGATCAAAGTAACGAAAGATAGAAAAGAAATTGAGCTGAAGATGTTGCAAAGTTTGTCAAAGTTAGTTTAAGAGGGATATGACATGGCAGATCAACGAAGTGTGATTGGTTGTTAATCATAGTTTGGATATATAGTAATGTATCTTAATTTTTCTCATCGTATATATAGTGCAAATTGACATCAGATTGTTATTCACTAACAACAGAATCAATAGAATCAGCTTCTTCTTCATTATCGAAGC
>JAVXUL010000009.1:13289520-13300890 GCA_035590515.1 Trichilia minutiflora
TTTATGTTTTGATGATGATTTATGTCGATGATACGACCGTTAGGCCAAGTTTCATATTTGTTATATGATGACACGGCTATGGGCCATATTTTCTTTATATTTAATGTGATGACAGTCATGGGAGTCGAGTTTATATTCATATTGGTGATAACGGTCATGTGGGCCGGGATTATTTACTGTAGCTATAGGGTAGATAACCTAAGGTCGGCCTGATTGAGAAGTCGCCTAGGTGAATAGAGACTTCACAGATGAGGGTGATGCATGGTGTGTGATATTGTTGTGGGATTGTGATTCGACCACCTGTGAGTCTCGTCAGATTAATCATGGATGTCATCCCATGGTTAATACGAGACGAATATCAGTGGTAGGCCTGTTTTTATAAAATTAAACTAATGCATGTTTTAATCTTTGCATAGAAATCTATTTTATAAAATTTGTATGTTTTATCTGCATAAAGAATTCACTGACGGTCTCGGGATTCCCTTGACCGGGGAGATCGCTGAGTAAGACAGCCATTCTAATGATTTTAATATATGATTTGAGATTTTAAACTAAATATGGATGTTTGTTGTTTTATTGAATTATTTATAGCATACTTTGGAACTGCTCTTTATTTTTAAATAACTTTATTTATTTATGTCTGTATTTAGTTCACTCACGGAGTATACTCCCGTATATTGACCCTCTCACCTTTCAGTTTCAGGTTCGCTTAAGTTGATGGCAAACGGTAGTGGTGACACATTGGAGTTTGAGAAGTGTAGGTAGATTCATGACATTGACTCACTAAGGGTAGTCTAGTCCATTGGATCTGTTTTTATGACTTGAACCTGTATTTGTGTTTATTGATTTGAAACGAATATGTAAGCTAACTTGATATTACTTTTATTATATTTGAGATTTGATACTTTTACCTTATGAAATTTGGTTTGTGGAAAAGAATGAAAATGTTTATAGAAGTGTTTGTGGCCCATTAATATAATTTGAAGTTTGGGTGGATTTGGATGGTTTGACTTTGAAAGTGTTTTATCAAAAATATTAGAAATGCTTTATATTTATTTATGATTTCAACCTTACAGATTCATAGTAAGCGTTTTGGGCCTAAAGAATATTTATTAGGAATCTATGGTGGTTGTCACGTGTGGGATCCACGGGTTGAGGCGTGACACAGATGGATAACATGTCATCTTCAATCCAGATGGTCAAAAAGTGTTCATGTGTTTTGTAGGTGCTGGGATTCAAATCCAACACCCAACGCCTTTAACTAGCCTTTTAATCATTGGGCCAAATAATTTTTTTCATGCAAATATTTTTCAGAATTTATATTTAAAGTATATTGCAATTATATTTATGAGTTAAAGTATTATGCATAATTAATTTGGATAATAAATTTTATATTTAATTTATATTATCATGCAAAATTAACTATGTATATTTTTATTTTGTAATATTTGAATTAATTATTTAATTATTTATTATGCATATTAAATTATAATGCATAAATTATGAATTTAATATTTGTATGTATAAATTTAATTTTATTATGTATACATTAAGTTTGATTTAGCTAATTAATAATTTTGTTAATTAAACAATTGATCGAAGTTGAGGTAAGGCATCTAGGATACTTACTCTTTCCTTCTAACTAATTAAAATTTGGTTAACTAAAATAAAGGAGGACGTTTACTTTATTTTGGGGTTATGTAAATTTATATTATTTATTATTATCGGGTATATTTAGAGAGATCTATTGTCAAACCCTAACCCAACATGTTTTCAAAACTGATTACATTTTTTTTAAACGAATAACTATTATAAATGTTTTCTCAAAATTCTAGTGGACTCTAGTCCATTTATATATGTAAGTAGAGTATAAAAATATACATGAGAAACCTTGAACTTGCACACCATCACCATCGTTTAAGTTCCTCATCGAACTGGGTGATCTCGATTAGATTATTATATCCAATATAGGTAGTCTTATTGTAGTATAATCCGGTGTATCCAAGTATCGTATTCACAAAGAGTTTTTTTTCTAAAAGTCTAATTAGGTTATATCCAAGCTAAAGTCTAATAGTAAAGATAGAATAATCGATAGATCAATTTTAAAGAAACAATTATCAAGTCATGGTTAAATATAAATTAAAACACTAAGGCTTTAGAAATTGATATTTTAAGATGATGGAAGTAAACTAAATCCCTTATGTTAACTCAATTGAGATTAACTAAAGAGTTATCCCAATCAGAAGATAAAAATCATTTAATGCACAAAAAATATACTTTCTTTAAAAAACATGCAAGAAAAGTATTTAAGACATTTAATTTCAAAGTATTAATTTTGTTATATATCTATAATGAATCAAGGAAAGTTATTCTAAGAATTCAATATGCCAAATATCTACATAAAAATCAAAGAGTTTAAATGCTTAAAAACACTTTTAAAAATATGGATATGCAATTAATAAAAAGAACTTAACATTAAAAGCAAAGGTAGATTTAGATAAGCATACTATATATCCTTAGTATCAACTTCCTATCCTTAACTAGTACTTTAGAAAGACATAGAGATGAGAGAATAAAATTTTATTATGAAGTGCATCAAAAACTAATTCTATTACATCTATTATCTTTCTAGAATACAAAAAATGTCTCTTATTTATAGGCAAACATGAGAGTTAAATGTCAAAGTAGGTAGTTGAAATCTTTGACAACTAAGTTGAAAACTTTGACAAATGAATTTAAAATATTTCAGCCGCCAAAAAATATCATGGATGACCTCAAAGATCAATGATTCAACGTTCGTGGTAAACATGAAAGTTGTATATATTTTACTTATCTTTTAGCTACCACTTGTATCAGGTAAGTCTAAAATTTCTAGCGAAAGATATGAGCAAACTACTAAAGCATAGTCATGCTAGATTGGAACAGCAACTAGGCTTAATTGATGGCTTTAAACATATAACTTAAAGCTCTAATTGATGATTGGACCAAACATAAAAGTTTAGCCAAATGAGTTAGCTTTCTATTGAATCAAGATTCACTTCAATAACTCTCTTGGATAAAAAGTTATGGCTTTTTTACATTCACTGTATTAAAATAAAAATTAATTGAAATGACAAAGAAAGTAAATTTTACATCAAAGACTAGAAATATGCATAAATAGAGAGAGTTAATCATACTTTGAAGTGTAATATGATGAATTTACACCGTAATGCATGTACACTTTATGTACTCATCACTCTACTCCCCCCCTTCCCCAACCCAACCAGCTTATTACTAGTCCCTTAGCAATACAATGCTTTAATATTTAGAATTGAAACAAGAACTCACTTACAAGATATTCATTATTTCATTTCATTTTGATATTTTCAAATAAATAAACTCTCAATCACAAGTTTCAAGTGCAGCCACAAATCTCTTAAAAAAGAAATCCATAAACGTTCTTTTGTGTTTAAAGTGACTTCATTGAAAAAGAGAATAAAATGCATTCTTATTATTTCACAAGAATTAACATCTTTTGGGTAATTTTTTTGAATAACTATATACAATAACGTAACCAAATTCCTCGGTCAATGACACCCAGACTAGTTGATCTTAGGGTATTAGGTTTTAAGATACCCCTTTGAACCTCTTTAGGAAATGATTTTAAGCTTAAATAAACTCATAACTTAATTCATCAGCCAATAACCCCCAAACCAGTTGGACTTAGGGTATTAGGTGTTAAGACACCTTTATAAGCTTTTTTAGGATATGAACAATTATTTATTTATGATTTTTCTCTTTTTCTCTTTTTTTTAGCCTTTAGATGCAACTCTAATAAAATCATCAAAACAAAAATTGTCAAATTCTCAACTTGCAACCCATAATCATATATCAAAGTGTGTGTGTGATAAAATTAATTTATAAAATTCTTGCACAATAGATCTATGGATACAACCATTTAACCAATAACTATATGAGAGTTCATAAATTTGAATAATCTAAATAAAAGCAAATAAGAAAATTTTGATATAAATTCCAAAAATCATGGCCAAATGATAACAAAAGATACACAAAAATATACAAAAACTATTCGCTTAAAAAGTGACACTACTAAGATACATCTCAAGGATTGAAAGAAGAAAAAAATCCTTTACTCAGCTATCTTTATATAAATCGAACACTATTAGTGAATCTTCTCACTCTTTTTTTTTTACTCACACAAAAATAACACATAGAGAATATTTTTTACAAACACAAAAATGACATAGAAAACACAACAAGTAATATCGACTGTCCCTCCCCCAAACCAATTTGAGATATTGTTCTTAATATATAAATATAGAAAGGTAAAGTATAAGAGATATCACCTGAGTTAGCTTTTACTGAAAAGATAAACCTACAATACAAGTTCTCTTACAAGGTTTAACGACTAATATTTAACAAATATACTAATTTATTTATTTACAAAAGAAAAATAAACCTGCTTTTAATCAAACCATAAAAACATACAGTCGGAGTGTCAAATCTAACTTACGCTTTTTGGTTTCTTCTCCAAACTAATTTATCTGAGCTGTTATCGGATAATTTATCAATCAACTGATTAGGAGTTGAAGTAGTGACTAGGATTTGTCATACCGAGTATGAGATAAAATGTTGTTCCATAACTTTATCAAGAAAAGATAATAGGTCATCAAAGAAATTATTAATACTTAACAGACCTATAAGTTTTTGTGAATATTTAGTTGGGCTCAAGAAGCAACTTTAAAAATTATTCCAAAGTACCAAAATCACTTAGAAGGCATATAAAGGCATTAAAATTATAGGTCATTCTGGCAATACGTTCGTGCATAAAGGTTACCTGAAACTCCTCTCCAAATGTCATCCCTGTAATTCTGCCCTCAGTTAAAGATATAGGAATAATACCTAGAATTTGACTGCCACCTATAAATATAACTGAGAACATGCATCCCATTAATCCAAGGCTGCCTCCCCTATAAACCAAATGAATTATTCACTTGGCTAATACTCTTCTCAAATTACTTGCTACATTAACAAACACTGTATCTTTTTCAGAACTAGACTCACAAAAGACATATAAACTATGAATCATCGAACTAGGATATTTTTTATTTTTATATTAGGTTGAACTTCGAGAGTGAAGAGAGTGATTACATATATTTATGGAGAAAAAGAAAAACAACATAATGACATCTATATAAGTAACCCGACTAAAATGATAACTGGTTTGAAAATAAACAGTAAAAATTTAAAAAGTAAATAGTAAGCACACATAAAAGTCAAAAATAACAACGTATAAATAAAATAAAAGAAACACACTTATTTATTGGTATTTGTAATTGTGGCTCACATCTTCCTCTAGTTTTACGTCCAGTAATGGCTTGAATGTCCTCTATGGATCAAAAATAGGCTTCTCATCCAATTTTCTTAAAAATTGAAGAAAAAAAAATGATCGTTTATAGTCAAATTCCCGAGACTATATTGTTCATGCTCATCTAAAAATAAATCCCATAATTTGAGAAGTTGTCCTTGCACAAACCCATAAGAATGCATCTCAAGAGTAAATAGAATATCATCTAAAGACTTTAGCAACTTTCAGTTGGGTCATGCTGTGCGATTAATTTGATAATCAAATTGTGTTTAAATTGAGAATTTATGACATGATTAATTAAAAAAATGAGATTCAAATCAACATAAAAGAAGGTTATGAATTAATTAACACGACACTTACACAATCCATTATACTTGTAACATGACATGTTTGTGAATAATGTCTGCATCCAATAGTTAGCTCTAATATCACTGTTAATAAATTATAAGTGGGCTCTATTAATAAAAATGAAAAAGAAGAAATTGACAAAAACTATTTACATGAAAACTCCCAAAAATTTTCGGGAGTGAAATTTACGAATAAAAATTGGAAGGATTTTACTATTATAAAATAATTTATAATATTTTTTCTCTAAACGAAAAAGAGAATTATTCAATTTCTCTCTTACAAGTATTGGAAGAAACACAATCTAGATCTCTTCAAGAGAAGCTAGACAACCTCAAAGTGGAAAGATTACAAAGGTAATTTGAATGCTTTCACTCTTATCGTTCTTTCTCTTATGCTCGCCACACTGAAATTGTACGAATTGGGATACTCAAAAATAGGATACATTAGCCTGGGATGTCGATTCCACTATAGGATACTGTTAATAAATGTGGATTCCACTATTGGTCCACAAATGACTTCTCATTAATCACATGGATTTGATTTGTTATTTTACATGGAATTTTCGAATTAATTGTAGAAATTATAAGATCAATTTTCTTATGGGAAAAAAAGAGAAAAAGAAAAAAGAAATTATATAATTTCTTAATACATTTTATACATTTTTATCTTTTTATATTAGTACAGCGCAAAAATATAATTTCATCAGTCAATCATGATTATCAAGAGTGATATTTAACATATGAAACCAATATTTACGAGTATAATGAAAATTTATTTTAAATTTTGGTATACCGTAATCTGGTATGCCTGTAAGTTGTTTTTATTAAGAAATTAATTATAATTTTTGATCCAAATGAAATTAATCGTAGCGAAGTATCATCATTCAATAAGAGAAATGACATTTTTGGCTGAATAATAATGAGATTAATGGATAAAAATAATATTACATTTGCGCTTACATTAATCTCAAGCCTTATTAATTTTGGGCCAAATTATTGATCACTTACAGAAATTAAAAAACATATTCAATAATATTTTTTGGCTACCTCCATCCCATTCAAGCATGCATCTGGATCTTCTTTCCAAAATAAGCTTCACTTTTTCAAAAGCTTTATCAGCCCCTGTCATCAAGTCTCCAATAGAATTCTTCTGGCTTGTATTCAAAATATTATCGTTCTGATTGCAGAAGGGCACTTTCACACCCATTAATGTACAGTATTTTGCTTGCATATGGGTTGAAACCATAAATGAACTGCGGAGATCATAACAAATTATTCGAATTTGGAAACAACCATTATTTAATGTAATTTGAATATGATATTCTGTAAATGGTGTTTAATGGTTGGCAAGGTTCTTTATGCCCAATTGAAGGGTTTATATAGTTTCCTCCTCCTTTTTAATTTTCGGTTCTAATAACTTGTGAATTGTCTAAAGTTTCGGTAGTTTTGACGTTTTCCAGCATTATTTTGGGATAATTTGTTAGACAGAGAAATATGAATTTTATTAATAATATCGAGAAACATATTGACATATTCAAATAGGCTATTGATGTTAGAGACGGGTTTGTTATGAGAATATAAAGAATTCTGAGAGCTATGAAGAGATTGGTTAGCTCAATCGAAGTAATGAAAAATGGAAAAGAGACTGAACTAAGGATGTGGCAAATTTTGTCAAAGTTAGTTTAAAAGGGGTTATAACGTGGCAGATCAATAAAGTGTGATTGCTTGTTAAGAATAGTTTGGATGTATAAGAATGTATTTTAATTTTTCTCGATGTATATATAGTGCAAGTTGGCTCAGGCTGTTATTCATCAGAAACGGAATCAATAAAATCAATTTCTTCGTCGTCATCGAAGTTAAGAAAAATTT
The DNA here is from genome assembly GCA_035590515.1 of Trichilia minutiflora. Classification (NCBI taxonomy): domain Eukaryota; kingdom Viridiplantae; phylum Streptophyta; class Magnoliopsida; order Sapindales; family Meliaceae; genus Trichilia; species Trichilia minutiflora. The sequence goes on from JAVXUL010000009.1 coordinate 13,297,105, forward strand.
TCTCTCTCAAGAACTTTCTTTCTCATTTTCTCTTTAATCAAACACTATTTCTACTTCAATTACAAAATCCGACTAGTACACTATTTCTATTTCTCTCATTTTCTCTCAAAGGAGATTTTAAAGTTTCCGTAACTCTCAAGAGGGAGGGTTGCGTGTCTGAATGTTCTTGATTGCCTAAACAGCAAATAAACAGAAAAAGAAAAATATCATGGAAAATTATATGAAAAGCAAAAATCAGATTATGCTTATGGCATTGCATGATTCTGCGAATTAATTATGATACCCTATTTTAATTTTTACATAAATTCTACCATATTAGTTAAGCAAGATTTTCCAAGAATTTCATTAAAAATAAATAAGACTTCTAAAATTAATCAAAAAAATTAAATTATATTCTCAACATGATCCGAATAAAGAGAAGATTATAAAAGATCCCACAGAAAAACGATAACCCAGAGGATCATGATCATAAGATCATCGAAGTTATCAACATAAATCTTCATGATAATAACAGAAAAGACAAAGAATTTTAAAAAAAAATCGAAAATATGAATCCAGACACTGGGGAAATCAAACATGCAAACGACAGTACGAGAATGATACAAACAATTAAAAAAAAATGACTCACTGAATTGATTTTGGAGTTTATTCTCTGCTTTGTTGTTTGATTTGATTTGTGAAATTTTCAATGCTTACGAGGATATCTGCAGTAAATTTCCCTTTCAACAATTTAAATACCCATTCTATATTAGTGCTTATTGCTTTCCCTGTACGCATTGCCCACGCGTTGTGTGCATTCATTCTTATCAACTTCCTATCTTTCTCTCCTATTTATTTATTAAACTTTTTATCTTAAAATTTTATTAATTATTCAAGACACGGTACAAATTCAAGATATGGTCAACAACATAGAAAATTATGATCCGATCTTAATAACACGTCCGTTGTTCACACGTGTCCTCGAGGGATTACTAATTCGTGGCAATGTGATTCTTCCTCAAGTCATCAGGGACCGTTGAAAGTGCAGAGTAGGACGCCAATCACAATCAAGCCAATCATTTTTAATTGGATGCAAAATAAACAGGGGAGAGATTTTCTGTACCACTTGATTCAAGTTTATAGATAATATTATCCACCCAATCCTTAGAGCCTTGTAATTTTGTTCTTATAATGTAACAATATATTATTACGAGAACTTTTCAAAAAATCATCCATCTAAATACTACTCTTATCCAAATAAGTTTAACTGTATAGTTCTTATTGATAACTTAATTCTAACTCTACATATATAACCCAATAACTTTCTCTCCCATTACGATATGGGATTCAATTCATCTCTGTCATTCTAGAAGCCTACCAGAAGCCGCTCCTTGCTCAGGTTCCTTCCGCCCCGACGCCATTTCCTGCCCTCACAGATCAAGATGTTATAGGCCCACCAGCTTCCGTCTTGTTCATCTCCGAATCACCACCATCGTACTGGAGGAGAGTTAGCTTTGATATCAATTATAACACCTGTTCTAACTCTGTCAATAATATTGTCCGCTTTAACCCAACCCTTAGAGTCTCACGGTTTTGTTCTTGGAATGGGTTATCACGAGGATTTCCCAAGAGGTAACCCATTTTGATACTACTTTGACCCAAACATGCCTAACTGTGTAATTGTTGGAAATAAATCACCACCCATTCCAAAAGGTCTTGTTGATAACTTGATTCCAACTCTACATATATAGTCCAGTAACTTTCTCTTCCATTCCGATATGAAATTCGGTTTATTCCTACCATTCTAAAAACCTGCCAGAAACCGCTCCTTCCTCAGGCTCCCTCGGCACTGACATCACTTTTCGCCTTCATCAGATCGAGATATTACATTTTCAGCCAAGCCAGATTATATGTTACGTCCAGTCAGAAACCTGAACAAAAGTGATAGAAGAAAAAGTCATTTCAACTACAAAATCTAGTACTTCGGCCAAATTTTGAGCTACTATTCTGACATAGGTGAACTTCATTGCATGGAGGAAGGCTTCTAAATTCTCATCAACCCCACAAACACTACTTAAATAGGTTAGAAAGAAATTTGTTCTTTGATCATATCTGTTTCTGGTACATCCGTCTATATATTTTTGCGCCTTCAAATTCAGCGTGGATTTCCCTTTCAGTCCTTATCTCCATTGGGTTGTTCAATAACCATTCCTCATTGTCACAAGGCACGCTTGGATCGATTTTGTCAATATGTTGCAGCACATCTGATTCTGCATCAAATTGATTTCTCATGTCAAGTGCAACATCGAGCACATCAGACTGTACAAAAACCTGTTTAATAACAACAGCAAATCTTTGTGTAAGACGAACTATATGTTAAAGCTTGCATGTCAATGAAGTTAAAATGTTACAAAATTGCTAACACTGCCCATGCAACATATAATTTGTTAATGTTGTAAGTCTACCACAGAACTGATCAAATAATACGGTCCTGATAAGTTCCTATCAGATCCAAAGACTCCATGGAAAGGAGGCAGCACCATAAAAGTTACAATCAAAGTCGAGGGATTACTTCTCATCATGCAAACGAGAAGAAGACAGAGAAGAAGCATTAAGGCGCAAGAAATTAGCTTATTTCAAATAACTGACTATCAAGAGCATGTATACCTTCCCCCCGAGCATCAACCTATTTATGATAGAGTCTATTAAAGGCTTCTGCACAACCCTTCTCTTGTGATGTCTTTTCTTGAAATGAGGGTCTGGGCACTGCATAGACCAATAAGACTCAAGAAATTTCAGTGCACTTTCATGTTGAATATTCAAAAGCCAGGGCGGCACTCACCAAAATTGAAACTAACATCAAGGGTCCAGGATAAGTGGACAACAATTGCTTGAACGATACTGAGGCATTTGCAAAAATGAAATGTCTGCAACAAAATCACAATAGTTGCTGATTAAAACAACAGTACAATATTGTTAGCTTTTATCCTTTTCTACCTAAATAAACCACTTTCCATAGGCTTATTACATGTTACTAAGAGCCAGCTCTTTTACCCAAAACTCAGCACATTTAACCAGCTGTATCAGATAAGGGTGTTCAAAATATTCGGATATTTCGTGTACCGATCTAGATCCGAAAATTCGGATCCCGAATTAATTAGGATCGGATTTAATTTTAATATTTAAATCCGGTTTTCAACCGGACCGGATCCGGTCTTAAGCCACCTGATACCGAATTATATTCGGTACCCGATTTTTATCATCCATATTTTAACCGTAAATCCTCTTTTGGTTTAATTTTTATCAGTTCTTCTAACCTTTGATCTCGTTGCCTCTGCTAACTTCCGAGTGCTCGTTGCCTTTGCTAACCTTCGATCTCGTCAGTTTTTCGTCGATCTAAAGACAACTTCCCTTCCAAACACGCTTCCCCCGTCGGATTTATCTGGTGGGAGCAAATCAGGACAGTCGAATATAAAACGATTGAACCCTGGTGGACCCGTGGATGGAAGCGTATTCGTGAATGGTCGGAGTTGATTGCCAGTCCCAAATGGAAGATTTTCATTCGTAATTTTCGTAAACGTAACGGTTTGGTGATTTGTGGCGGTGGCGGTGGTGTTGTAGACAGGCAACCGAAATTCCACTACGATCCGTTGAGTTATGCTTTACGCTTTGAATTTCAACACTGATGCAAAGAACCTTTACATCATCTCAGTGAAGGGAACAAAGGTCATCTCAATCGATTGCCATCTGCTTGTGTTGGGGACATGGTGATGGCCACTGTGAAGAAGGGGAAGCCTGATCTTAGGA
>JAVXUL010000009.1:13300990-13313360 GCA_035590515.1 Trichilia minutiflora
TAATTTGCTGAACCAGGGTTTCTTCTCGCAAGCCATATGAGAAATCTGCCACTACCTGGCTCATCTTAAAATTGTTAGATCAATAGTTTTTGTATAAAGTGCTTTCTCTTGTAGCACTGGAGATAATGTAAACAACAATACAGCTACCATAAGAATAAACATAATATGACAACCTAAAAAGTATAACCAGGGAAGCAGATTGTGGAAAGCAAGACTATATTAAAAGGAAATTATTAAGACAAATGTGGTCAGGCACACAAAAGAATAACCATATTTATTTGCTCAATTTCCCTCACACAGAGCAAGAGGCATTTTCTGCTGAAAAGGTTCAAGTTTAGGACTGCCATCTACCAAGTGCATGAGCAAGGGAGTACCCAAGCTTAAGTTGCAAAGGCACTCTCAATGGCTTTAGCTAATCAGACAACCAATTATAAAGAAAGAAATGGTAACAATCATCATTTAGCAACTCAATTATTTTTGGACACAGGCAGAAAAGTTAGCAAAAGAAGCAGTATTTCACCCATACACATAGGTTACAGACTATTGTCTCAACCCATTTAAACTTCACAAAGTCAAAAGGTTTTCCTTTCTGTTAAAATTGTTGCCTATGTAAAATCATATATTATTTGATGAAACTGTGGATATACCATACATAACCAACCTTACCCAGAAAAATAAAAAGGACAAAACGTCTATTCTAGTATCCTAAAACTTTTATAACTTGGTTATCGGGATGTTGAAAATGGTAAAGCTGCAATCAAACATAATTGAAAAAGTACTAGCACTAGACATTTACTCAACTTGTTTTCATTTCATCACTGTAAAACAAGATATATTTACCGACTAGCAACACAATTGCTTCTGGAAAACGAAAATACCAAACATAACAACCAAGATAATCATTGACATTGGCAAATATATGAATAAATATGTATAATAAGGAGTTACCACTTCCAATATCCACCATAAGCGGCAATGTTGGATCCTTGTAGACTTCATTCCAATCAGGAACTTCGACCGGTGCCTTCCCAGAAATTAAGTTGATGAAAATGGAAATATTACTCAGTTACAAGCTCTCTAACAAGCCAGAAAATAAGTGAAAACAACACAATAAAAATCATATTCAGCAAAATTTCGATTGCAATAGACTTCATACCCTGAAAGATGAACTGAGAGGATTGACATGCTGCCTGATCCTCACATGACCCAACTCCTACAATCAAATAAAAAAAAACAAATAAACCCACCTAAATTCAAAAAAGGAAAAACATAAACCCAGTAAATTTGGGATAGACAAAGTACCCCGGAAATCTTGTCAGAAAGATTAAGGTCAGCATATTCCAAGGCAACGAGGTCCGTGCTTCTAATTTCTTTGCCGGTAGTAGAAATTGAAGCAGCACCTGCTCTGTCACTGAAGCAACGATAATGACGATGGAATATCGAGGACGGCTTTGCGATTAAAGCTTTCGCAGTTCTGTGTAAAGCAGAGAAACCGGCGGTTGAGGTGCAATAGTTTAAGCAAAAGTAAGAACCCATCTCGCAGACTCTCGGCTGCAGGAGAACATAACTTAAGCCCTTCCTAACTGATGTCCTGTTATTCGTGTAAAAAAAAAAAAAAGCACTGGTGTTCTGTTACTATTCTTTGCAGCCGCTTTATTGAATATTTTTCGGCCCCCCAATTGCTATTCCATTTTAAGGTTAACAATTTCTATTGATTTTTAAGGCAATTTTAAAATTGATAATTTCCATCCCTTTTTGATATGTTATTGTCGTCGTAAATTTGTAATTCATATATTAATAAGAGTTATTGTTCATTTTATTAAATTCAATTATTTAATAATTAAAGAAAATATTTAGTTGTTCCTAAAGGTGTAATATTAATATTATATTTTTTTCTTCCATTGTAAAATATATCTATTTTTCATGTACGAACGACGAAAACTGATGGTCCATATTTCGTTGTGTTGATGTTGGAGATAGGGGAGAGCCCACGGTACTGGTGGGCAGAGGATGAATGAGTGCCACTTCCAAGCTTTCATCAGAACGCTGCTCAAAGTCAATCACCTAAACAGAGCCAAAGTCATTGGTAATGGCTCTGCTTCTACCACCGTTCCATTTCAAATTCCGTTGCTCCTCTTCCCCGGCCCCTAGTAATCACTGCCGCCCCGCTGTCATTCTTCCAGTTGCTCTCTCTTTCTCTCCTCTTCTCTACTGAATTTGAAATGCAAAAGTGACTATGAGTATGTAATGATGAATGCTTGCTCTGTTTTTCAGGGGTTAGGAAACAGTTCCGGGGACTACCAGAAGATGCAGCTGACTTTGAAAGAGTATGGCGTTCCGACAGTCGTTGCTGACGTGTCAAGAATTGATTGGTTGAGAAATGCTGCCGGATTGGTCGATCCAAACTACTGGCGGGGCACTCTTCGTCCTCGACCTGTTCTTGATTGGTATGATAATTTGCTTTCTCTCTTTCGTTCTTTTTAAAAAAATTTTTTTTCTTATGTAACTCTTTTCTGGGAATGTACAAGCAGGTATTTCAAGAGGGTTGAAGAAGCAATTAGAGAAGCTAAGGAACTGGCTCAAGGTAAATTCAATTTGTTTGTTTCTTTCAATTGAAGCTTCCCATCGCATTAGAATTAAAAAATGCTGGTCTATATTTATGTAATAATTAAAATTTTCCCTTTTTGGTATTGACAATGGCTTGCTTATTAAAAATTTCCAGTGTTGTGAATTTGCTATTAAGAGATATTAGCAACAATTCATGTCTGAGATTGAGAATCATGTTGTGAATTTTGCAAAGCTGCTTACGAATGCCCAATTGTTTGTTTTTATTTCTTTTTCTTGTTCTGATTTTTTTGTGCTATCCTCATGTCACAAAGGCATAATTGTTTGCTTACCATATCATGGTTGCTAAGAATCTGTAATCGCTGTTGCTCCAGGGGGAACATTATCCCTTATTGGACACTCGGCAGGAGGATGGCTTGCCCGTGTCTACATGGAAGAATTTGGGTTCTCTGATATCTCTTTGTTATTGACTCTTGGTACTCCGCACCAGTATGTTATCAATTCCGTTATTAAAATAAGTTTGATAATGAATTGAGGATGCAATTATAACTTTTCGCTTAGTGTTCTAGTTTACATTGTTGAGCCGTTTGGTCGATAGGTTTGTTGGCAACTTCCTCTTTGTCTACTTGCAAGAACTTCATTGAAGTTTAGCTGTAAATTTGGAAGTCCTTTCTTTCATTCTTCAGTGTTCAGTGTTTAGTATGTGAACTTATTTTATTTTATCCTGAATACGACTATCAGCATTGTTTCATCTTTTTGATAATTTTTTCAGGCCACCTCCAAAAGGTATGCCTGGAGTGGTTGATCAAACAAGAGGTCTTCTGAATTACGTTGAGAAACATTGCGCAAAAGCTGTTTACACTCCTCAATTGAAATATGTATGTATTGCAGGGAGGTAAATTCAAAATCAGATCCTGTTATATATTGTCTTGTCTCTGAAATGGATTCTCTTTTAAAGTTTTCTACGTACATAGAATGCACCATTGCAGCCGCCCATCAAAGAAATAGAGTTATTGTAACTCATTTACATTGACCCATTAGAATAACTGTTTTTGTTGTAGCAATTCTATATCCTGATGTCCTGTTCTGTATGCAAACAAAATAAAATCTCCTTTCTAGACCAGCTCTAAAATGATTCGTAAGTCCCTTACATAGGGAAGTTAAATTGTTTTTTTTTTCCATGTTTATCGTTTTCCTTTTCAACACTGTTGTCCATTAGCCATCCTAGAAAAGAAAATTCAAATTCAGGTGTCTCGTGCTACTGCACATTTGATGATAAATACAGAAACCGAGACACGCCTTTGAGGATTCTTTCAAAGGGCTGCCTGCTGATGAATAATTTATGATATTTAACGGGTACCAATTTCTTAAACATATAACTTGGAAACATGTTGTAAATACCATATATAGATTATGGATATATATTCAAATGAGGCGAGATAGCAGATCGATTAATGTAATCCTCATGCTTCTACAATTCTAAAAAAATGCTAAAACATGCTAAAATCTGGAAAATCTAAACGGGTGCTATATAAATTACAGGTATATTCAGGGAGCTCGCTTATTTGGAAACTCAAATGTTGATATTCATTCAACTGTTGCTATTGAAGCCAACCAGCCAATTTCGGAGATTGCTGTGGTGAGTAATAAGACCAAATTGACGTCAGCATCACCCACATTCCGTGCACGAATAGTTGGGCAGGGGTACAAGCAGGTAAACTCGGTCATCTCCCCAACTCACTCGTGTTCTTCCAACTAATCATGTCGTGGCTGTATGTTTGAATTGTCATTTCTCTGTTGCTTTTCCCCGATTTCCACAAGCTGTACTTGTTCTCTTGGGTAAACTGGAACCTATTCCATGAAATTCTGTTGAATATTCGACTGCTTCAGGTCTGTGGGCAGGCAGATGTATGGGGCGATGGGATTGTACCAGAAGTATCGGCACATCTTGAAGGAGCACTCAACATAAGCTTGGATGGAGTTTATCATGCGCCAGTTGGCTCAGATGATGAATTAACACCATGGTATGGTTCTCCCGCTGTCGTAGAAAGATGGATACAACACCTCCTAAACTAACAATTTCTGAGTTACTCAAATGCAATGAGTAACGCAATGCAATTCTTAATTGTATGGTCAATTTGTGAAACGTGCCATTCAATTTTCTTCATATATCTTGATATGTAACGCAATGCAATTCTTAATTGTATGGTCAATTTGTGAAACGTGCCATTCAATTTTCTGCATATATCTTGATATGAACCTGGGCCTAACGGTATGGTTCTCCTGCTGTTGTAGAGAGATGGATACAACACCTCAACTAACAATTTCTGAGGTTTATAAATGTAACGAGCTTGGGCCTAATGATATGGTTCTCCTATTGTCGTAGAAAGATGGATACAAAACTAATCTCAACTAACAATTCTTGGGGTACTAAAATGTAACAAGTATCTGCGCTTGTCTTGATATGAATTTCGTTTTACCTTTACCTTAAAAGCTAATTTGTGATAAAAGATTTGCCAGTCGCGTACAAATCCCAAAAGATCTGATATAAGACACATTATAACCAACCCCTTTAGATTACATAAACTTAACTCACTTAATTCCACCTCTAAAGTTAGCTTGTAAGAAAAAAATTCCAAACCCATATAAATCCCAAAAAACCTCTCTCGCAAGTCAATCATCGTGCAAAGAATAAGTATACCCCTATATCTTGACCCTTTTAAATAGAGAACCAGTTTATAAGTCCACCGATCAGACCAGGTGCAGTTTTGATATCATGTGATATGAATCTAAGTTTAACCCCGTCTCAAAAACTAACTTATAAAAGAAAGTTTATTTAAACCCATATAAAACCCCAAGGATTCCCTCTAGCTAACGTGGAACACATCATATCTATCCTATGCTCACTGGCTTTTGTCCCTTTTAAAAGAAACAAAAAATCAAGCAACAAGCTTTTCCGAGAGTGTGCTTTCCACCTTATTTTACGTTATTAAAATGTCATCCAACTTATTACATTAGACTCCTGAAAGTTCGCAGTTCAATTGGAAAATAAATCCTCTGCATTTGGTCAACATGTGCATCTCATTACCTCTCCTTGTCCCAAAGGAGAGAAGCAACAATTAAGAATATCACAGATACAAATCCACAAGAACAAAGAAGAACGCAATCAGAGAAATCACAATTAGATAAGAACGTCTAACCCTACCGATGCCGAATTTTTACATGTCCACCTAAAAAAGTCACAAATCCAACCCTGAGAGTTCTGTGTTCAACAAAACAAAATACACAAAGGTTAAGAAGGAAAAGACACGAGCTTCCTTATAGAGTTGGGAAAGCAATTTGAAGCCAAACACTTGCACTTGATATCAGAACCAGCAATCAAGCAGTCTTCACAAAATGGCGGGACAAGAGTTTCCCGATATCCAGGAATCCAACAGCATTTTTCCCATCGAAAATGGCTTTCAGCTTTGCATCACAGAAAATTTCCCGTTTGTTTTGAGGATTCTGCAGCCAAAGGCATCCACGGGCCACAATAATCCAAATTATGGTACATCAAAATTTTCTCAATTAAAGAATTTCAATAATATTTACCTTACCAAAAACAAGAAATATGTGACATCCATGAGATTATGCAAACAAATACTATGTATGATTAAACTACAGAAAGCAAATGAACACTCTAAATTAGCAAGCATACTCATTTTGGCAATAAGGATGTGTCTTAGATAAATACTAATGACAGTAAAAAAAAAAAATTGAGGAACTGATAAAATTGCTTTAATAGAAAAAAAATATGTGACATCCATGAGATTAGGCAAATACTATGTATGATTAAACTACAGAAAGCAAATTAACACTCTAAATTAGCAAGCATACTCATTTGGCAATAAGGATGTGTCTTAGATAAATACTAATAACAGTAAAAAAAAATTGAGGAACTGATAAAATTGCTTTAATAGAAAAAAATTAAACAACAACAACTAGTGTGCTTCCACGAGAAGCACTTAAGCTGCAATAGTAGACAAATATTTACAGTGCTTTTGTAGCAAGGGATCATTCCGCATCCACCCAACTCCTTCAATGTTCAAAATTTACCCTCCTCTATCGCAAAATGAAATACAAAAACCACTTAGCCATAACAACGAAAATGGAAATAGAATATGTATAAAACGAATTCTTAGGATTTCACTTACTAATACATAATTGTAGCGATCGTAAAATGGAAGCATAAAAATTAGGGTTTAAACCTGGAGGTTGTGGGCCTTGATGTAGGACCAGATCTGGCGGACAGCGTCCGCACGCGACGCTTGCGATGCGCCGAGAAAGTTAGCCAGTGCAGGAGAGACCGGAGCTAGTTTTAAAATTCCAGTGTTTGGAACTGTTGACCTTGGTGGTTTAGGCTTCGGTGGTGATTTGGCTCTGGGCTTCTTGGATGTTGTCGGTTTTGTTTTGGAGGCCGCAGCAGCAGCAGAGGACTTAGCGGGGGCCATGAGAGCCCGGCAACCGTTGAAAACCCTAGCAGCAGCTGAAGACATTGTGCTCTCGAGGCGTTTGTTGGTACGCTTGTGATTCAAATGAAAAGCGACAGATAGTGGATCCAAGCGACGACAGGCTACATTTAATTTTCAGCACGGGACCGTTATTTTGGGTGCAAGCGTTTTTTAGTTTTTTAATGTAAAATTTGAACCGACAAGCGTACCTTAAAATTTATTATAAAAAAATAAAAAATAAATTCTTTATTTGCAAAAATATTTAAATATATAAATAAAATAGCATTATCTTTGATAACTATTTTAATTAATTAATATATCAACCGACAGTTTTTTAGGTAAATTTCTTTTAATGTCAAAGTTAATTTATTATTAATATTTTTAATTATTAATTTATTGAGAATAGATCAATATTTAAGAAAATTCAAAAGAAGAAAAAAAATTTTAATAGTAATTTAAAAAAAATTATTTCCAATAGTTTAGTATGAAATACTTATCAATTATAGTTATTTTGATTTTTTTTTATGTTTTATAAAATTATTTTTTATGTTTTATAATTTTTTTTAAGAAGTGAGTATGATAATGTGAAAATTTATTTTTATAGTTAACTTTTTTTTCGTAACAATGAAATTGAAAATTGATGATAAATATTTTTATATTGTTATTTTTTAATTAATTCATTTTTATAATATTATTATTATTATTATATCTTTAATTTTTATAAAAAATATATTTCAAATTATAAAGATATAATGATAATTACATTATAAAAGAAGATAAATTAAATAATAAAATGACATTGTAAAAGGTTTTGACATCAATTTTAAATTTTAAAAGATATTTATCATGAAAAAATAAAAAAATTATAAAGATATTTATCATTTTTTGTTATTTAATGTTAAAAAATTTATTCTCTCTCTGTTTTTTATAATTTTCTCCTACTTACCAGCAATCAAACATGATTATGAATTATTAAAAGCATCCATAATTGATTATTTTTATAATATTTTGGTATTGATTTTTTTTTTTGTTGCATACCTGTGAAATCTTAATCTATTTATTCGAATATAATTACTAGTTGAACTAATCTATTGTCGCTTATCTAAAAAATAATTCAGATAAAATACACGGTTTAACCTCTTAAGCATTTTAACAAGGTAAATACTAATAATAGAAATCGAATTTAAGACACAAAGTCCGCACAAGTTACCGCAACCATCAACCCGCACATATTTCATAAGTATATTAATCAATAATTAAAAATAATCGATAAGATAAATATTTTTATACGTATATAAAAAATAATATTCATAATAAAAAATATTTAACTAATAGTTATTTGAGTAATTATAAAAATATACAAAATAAATATTAAAAATTAAAAAAATTAAAAATATGTTTTATAGAGTAAAATGTTTAGTACAAATAGACTCACTTATTTAAAAATTAAGAGGATGAAAATATTTTTAACTCATAAATTATTTTTAATATTAATTTCTAAATATATTTGTAACATATTTTTGAGATGAATAATATTCAATAAAAGAGTAAAAATATTTTAAACTCATAAAGTATTTTTAATATGAACTTATAAATATATTTATAACATATTTTTGAGATGAATAATATTCAATGAAAGAGTGAAACCTATGCAAACTTCCCCCCTCCAGAATAGACAAATTATTCATCTTAAAAATATTTTATCCTAAGTAAAATTGTAAAAAATATTTTATAATAAATTTTACTCATTAAATTAATTAGTTTATATTTTACAAAATATTATTTTATATAAACTCTTAATTTTTAAATTAATTTTAATTAATTTGAGTATAACTTATAAATTTAATAGAAATGATTTTGAAAATTGCCTTGTTAACCACATGCTCATTGCTTTTTAGTGAAAATTTCTTCACGAAATAACAGGGGAAAAAAATAAATAAATAAATAAAACATCTTGAGGGCAATGGGATGCTTGTCACCATGTCAGTCTCTCGTCCTAAGTAGCTCTTCTCTTCCTTATCCTCTTATTTTATATCCACAGCAACGCCAATCAGTAATAATCCTTCCTTCACTCTCTCTTTTTTTCCTTCCCTTTCCTCTTTTAACGCCTTGTTTTCTCATTCATGGTTTCTCAAACTATGAACTCGTAATATCTAAATAAGAATTTTTGTATCGTTTTCTTCGTCTATGTGGCGGCAGGCTTAAAAAAGTCACTCAAAAATTACATTAACAGAACAGGTAGAACATGTCGTGTCTGCTGCCCCAAGTCAAGTGCCAACCGGACACGTTTTCTATCCATTTCAGAACTCCAAACTTCTGTGAGTCTCTATTTCTCTATTTGTTGCTTTCTTTATTCTAGGTGTTTTTGAGTGTCATTTATTTATGGTTGGCTCCGATTTTAATAGGAAATTGAATTGTTTTTTTTGTTGTTTCTGTTGCATTGTGAATGCCATTCAAGTGGGTTTGTTGTATTTCCCTTTGTGGTTTATTTCACCAAAACAATATTGACCAAAATTTAACTTTTTTTCTAATTAGAAAGGAGAGGCTTGTGTTGAGTTTTTGAGCATTTTGAGGTTCTTTCATTTTTCAGATGATTTTATTTGAATCAGAATTGAAATGGGTATGCTTGTTGATTTGCAAATAGAACAGCATTCAGTCCCTAGTGCAAACCTCAATTATAACTTGGTATATTTCTAAAACAAATTTTAATCATGACCAGAAGTTGTGTTGTTGCTCTCAAGTCGTCAAGTGAACGAAAATCGTTTTTAATTTTGGGGCAAATTGTCTACATTTCTGTTAGTAGCTGGGCGATCTCGTTACTCAAAGTAAAAATTCAGTCTGTTCTTTCCGCATTTTAATGTTGGCATCATGCTTTTAAATGCTGTTCAGTATACATTGTTATATATGACCTTACTTGAATGATCAATAACCTGCATTATTGGAGCTGATGCCCATATTTTATTTCATCTTGCAATCATCCGGTTTGAATATTGCCTGGAGGATGATCATTGTAATGCTTATTTGATTAATCCTCCTAAAATTACTCGCACCAGGGATCAAAGTTGTTGGAGGGAAAATCAACGGAGATTTATTGTTTGTGATGTTTTTTTATAGATTTACAATCTTACAAAGATTTTTTTTTCTCTGAATTTTTTAAATTCTGCAGCAAAAAATAAAGAGCCTGTCTGTTTCCGGACACAATGCATTTTATCCACTACATCAATATCAACAGCAACAGCAACAGCAACAGTTCTTGATGTGGAGAAGCTCAGATTGCCTTCTTTAGAAGTTCATTCAAATTCAGTTGCAACCAGCAGACCATGGACATATATAGGAGCAGTTGGTCCACCCACAGAGGTGGGACTTGTTGCATCTGTCAATAAACTTGCATGAATATTTTGTTGTACATGGTGATTATGCTAAAAACTAATCATTTATATTTTTGAGCTCATATAGTTTTGTCATTTACTAGAGATATTCTGATTATATATTCTTAAGAATAACGTAAGATTTTAATCTCTATGAGTAATCATAGACAATACACTTGCTCTTTTTGTTTGTTGTCAACAAATTGACAATTAAAAAATGTCCTATAGCATCATCCACTGACTGCATAGATTATCATCATTGAAATTTATCTTTGGGATTGCTTTTGTTGCTGGAGTCAAGGGTGTTTTTGTTTAAAGTGAATACATTACAGAAGTATACATATTGATGATGATGGCTTAAGATACTCCCTTCTGAGGTGGATCTGCTTCTTCTGTGGACATCTGGTCCGCAGTTAAAGTTTCATGAATTTTTATTAATACATTTTTCCATTTTCTATATATAAAAAGAGTTTGCTTTTTGAGTTTATCCTGTAATCTCAAGCAGAAAACATTGGGTCAAAGTGAACAACCTCTTTATGCTGGAACGGTACTGCAGGCATTTGATGCTTGCTATAAGTTTTGTTGATATGGTGTATATAAACTCATGATTTCTTTCATCTTTGCTGCGTATGCAGGAGGATTTTGGAGCCAGTTTAGCTACAGAAACAATTCCAAGTGATGAGGCTGTAATTGCCGCTGCCGCTGCCAAAGCAGTTGGCCTTGCACGTGCCGCTGTCAAGGTTGCAAAGGATGCAGCCTTGATGGTTAATTATCACAACTCTGGAACACCAAAGAGCAAACCTGCTACCTCATCCTCAAGTGATACTTACCCTTCCAAGTGGGCTCAGCTTACAGAAAAAGAACGTGCTAGTATAATAGGAGACTCTTTGACAGTTGAAAATGGATCAGAAGAAGAATATTCCAGGCAACTATCCTTAAAAGAATCTGTTGATTTGGAGCCTACAGATGAAGAACTGAGGCTTCTGGAGGAAGAACAACTTTTTGAGGGTATAGCTGTGAGATCGAAACGCCAAACTGAACGAAAAGCCAGAAGAATGAGGGCAGCAGAGAAGGCAGCTGTCGACGTTGTGTCTGTGAGGTCAGGTTCTACTAGCCGGAAAAAGCGTGTTTCTATACAAGAGGTAGACTACTCTGATCCACTGCGGTACTTAAGAGCGACTACCAGCACTGCCAGGCTTCTCACTGCTACTGAAGAATTGGAGTTGTCGGCAGGAATACAGGTGTGATATACATATCAATTATTCTGATGTTTCTTAAGGAAACAGGTCCTTTGGAATTACTAATTCTGTTCCGTAGAAATTGATATCTATTTTGATAAATATCCATCCAGATGAAAGCCATTAGATATAATCAATGCCTTCCTGAGGCTTTTGAAAATAAAGCTGAGCTATCCTGAGATTTCGACGTTCAGCATGCCCTAAGTCATAACGGATTGCTTCAATGCTCTAGAGTAGATTGCATCCAAGATAGATACTAGCTGGCATCAACAATCAGTCAAATAAATAAATAAAAATGAAAAAGATTCCAGAATGTGTCTGAATCTGTATGGATATGCCATAAAATTTGTGGTAGTGGATTACTAAAAAAGTACGTGCATAATATACAATATTGCTTTGTCTGAAATGATCAGTTTGTCATACTTTTTCTTGACAACTTCTTGCAACTCTTAGCATTCAAGTCAAAAGCTACTGTGCAATATTTCAATGAACTCGCTTGCCTAGATAGAAGGCTATTAAATTGAAACTTGTGATTACTATGCGGCTTTCTGTTTGAGTCATTAGTTGGTCCAAATTGGAGTAAAATTTGCGGCAAACGGGAATCTTGCTTATTGGAGTTCTTCTTCCATTTTTACTGAGATAAGAGGAGCAACAAACAGAATGATTGTTTTTGTATCTTGCGAGTAAATTTTTTATGTATATTTTTGTT
>JAVXUL010000009.1:13313460-13327799 GCA_035590515.1 Trichilia minutiflora
GAGTGTGATCTTCATATTGAGTTGCTGTATGCACGTGAGTTGGAGGGAATTGAAGTCAATGTAGAATTAAGTAAGCTGAAGAAATAAAGAAAGCTTAGAGGGCAGAAGAGTCATTATGTAGTAGATTTAAATTTCTGTTTTCTGTTAAAGAAGTAACGACTACTTCTTTGATTTTCTTTCTCTTTAATTCTTGTTCTTGAATCTTGCTGAGCTGGCAAGGGTTATTAATTCTGGTTCTTGGCTTTGTGAACTCTCTCTCGGAACTCATCAAAGAAATATACTGCATTCTTGTTTCATCACTCTCTGGATCATTTTTTCACTTTTGCTGGTGTGTTTTTAGTTTTCTGGAGACTGCCTGCAATTCTTGCTTACTGTGTTGTTTCAATTTTGCTTGGCCTTTCTACTTCTACTGGAGGTTACTTGTGGAGATTGCTGGCTGGTTTCAACAGACACAAAGAACAGTTACAACCACAAGATAGAAGTACATATTCAAAGTTTTTAAGCAGAAAGTTTCAGGCATGTTATGTACAGCATCAAATATATATCCTTTACACGTGAGATGATACATAAAAATTTTAAAACGAGTTGATGATTGATCAGGAAATAAAAGAAAATTTGTAAAAGCTGGGCAAGATAGTCCCCTTCTGTCCTTCCATTTTATGTATCACTCCATAAAATTTTAAGCTATGCCAATCAATAACACATATCAAAGTTTGTTTAGCCAAGTTATCAATATTACCTGAATGATGATGTGATGATGGACCAGGATAACCAGAGGTGGAATAACCACCTGGTGGGTATTCACGTCGAGGGGGAGGATATGCAATCCTAGAAAAGAAAATTCAAATTCAGGAGTCTCGTGCTACTGCACATAGATGACAAATACAGAAACTGAGACGTATCTTTGAAGGTTCCTTCAAAGAGATGCCGGTTGATAAATAGTTTATGAGATTTAACGGGTACCAATTTACAAATACAGAAACCGGCACATATCTTTGGAGGTTCCTTCAAAGAGATGCCGGCTGATGAATAATTTACGAGATTTAATGGGTACCAATTTCTTAAACGTCTAACTTGAAACATGCTGTATGTACTATATATATAGATTATGGATAAAAATTCGAATGAGGCAGTGTACTAGATTGATTGCTGTAATCCTTCATTTTTCTCTTTGGTTTAAAATAAAGTGCACTTAGCTGTTAAAAAAAATGTTAAAACATACTGAAACCTAGAAAACCATAATGGGTCCTATATAAATTACAGGTATATTCAGGAAGCTCGCTTATTTGGAAGCTCAAATGATATCGATTCAGCTGTGGCTATTGAAGTGAACCAGAGAATTTCCGAGGTTGCTATTGCTAGTAATAAGACCAAATCAACATCAACCACATGCCATGATGGGGTACAAGCAGGTAAACTCATGTCTCCACAACTCGTATTATTCTAAGAAATCGTGGCTGTATGCTTGAATTGTTCATTTCTCTGTTGCTTTTCCCCGAATTTCCACTATCTATAATTGCTCTTTTGAGTAAACTGGAATCTTTTCCAAGAGCTCCCATTTAATATTAACTGTTGCAGGTCTACGAGCAGGCAGATGTATCGGGCGATAGGATTGTACCCGAAGTATTGGCACATCTTGAAGGAGTACTCGCATAAGCTTGGATGGAGTTTTATCACCACGATATGGTTCTCCCGCCACTGTAGAAAAATGTATGCAACACCTCAACTAGCTATTTCTGAGGTACTTAAATGTAAATGTAACGAAATTCTTTGTTGTATGGTGAATTTGTGAAATATGCCATTCGATTTTCTTCATATCTCTATACTCTGTTCATTGACTCTTCGAACCTTTTAAAGAAACAAAAAAATCATCAAGCTTGTCCGACAGTGTGCTTTCCTACTTGTTTTATGTGATTAAAATGTCGTCCAAGTTCAATTAGAAAATAAAAATCTCCTGCATTGGGTCAACATATGCATCTCATTACCTCTCCTTGTCCCAAAGGAAAGATGCAACAGCTAGGAATATCACAGATACAAATCCACAATAACAAAGAAAAACCGAAACTAGTGTCAGAGAAAACACGATCAAATAAGAACATCTAACCTACCTACGACCACCTAAAATGTCACAAATCCAACATTGAGAGTTCTGTGTTCAACATAGAAAACACACAAAAGGTTAAGGAAAAGACAGGAGTTTGCTCATTTTGTTGGGACAGCAATTTGAAGCCAAACACCTATACTTGATATCAAACCCAGCAATCAAGCAGTCTTCACAAAATGGCGGGACAAGAGTTTCCCAATCTCCAGGAATCCAACAGCATTTTTCCCATCAAAGATGGCTTTCAGCTTTGCATCACAGGCAATTTCCCGTTTGTTTTGAGGATTCTGCAGCCAAAGGGATCCCACAAACCACAATAATCCAAATTATTGTACACCAAAATTTCCTCAATTAAATAACTCCAGTTAAATCTACCTTAACAAACAGCAGAAATATGTCCATGAGACTATGCCAATGCTACATACGACAAAATCATAGAAACGAAATTAACACTCTAAATAAGATGTCGGACTCTCCCCATTACTTAATAACAGAACATGATATGAAGAAACAATGATATTGATAGTTGCCCTACTTCAGGGGAGAGACAATACAACTCTTAAAGAATGGTGGTTAAGGAAGAAAGAACAAGATTTCATCAAAACATGCAAGATCCACCAATCTGGGTTCAAAAATTCATCTTAAGCACAGCGGTCATTACAGAAGAGAAACCAGTTTTCAGACCCTCAAATCATATACTTATTCACTAATTCAATATCATCAAGGAAATTTATTAAGATGTAGTTTAACAGCAGTGAAGGATGACAGAATGACAGAGAAGAAATTTACCTTGGTTAGTTTGGACCTATAATGCAATCATTCCAATAATTTAACAGTTACAGCAAAAGAATTAATATTTCTAGTAATCCATAGCATTACGCAGTTGCCTGTTAGACAAACCCAAACATTCTAATAATCTGGACATTAAAAAGTTATTGCTACATTCAAAAATTCATAATGAAATTTACTATTAACACAATACCCTAGAAAAACTTTAGAAAATTCAGCATAGTGAAACATAAAAAGTTGGAATGATATGAACATTGGTTAATGATATGTTAAATATGTGAAATTATAAACAAAGAGGTAAAAATCAAGGGAAAAAAAAAGGTCATTGGTGTGGCATGCAAATGACGCAATACTCCTCAGATGCCAACCAAAATCGACATTTCCTTACAAACAGAGAGAAACTAGCATGCATGCTCATTTGGCAATGAGAATGTCTCTTAGTGCCTATTTGGTTTTTTTTCTTTCAGCTTCTCTTCTCCTTATAAGGAGAAACTCATTCAAACATCAATTTTTATAAACTCTTAAAAAAATAATGTGTATATGTAAATAAATAAGCTCTACAAAAAAATTATAAAAAGGAGTTTTTATTTCTCTTTTTTTTTACTCTAATTTTTTATAATATTATAAATTTTTTAAGTTATTTTTACTCCCTAACTAAAAATAAAACTTATTTAAATTGTTTTGTTAAATAATTTATTTATAAAAATAGTAAAATAAAAGAACTTATTCGTAAAAAGTATAAAATATTTATCAATCAATTTTAAATTTTGAAGCTCTTATTTCAGACAATATATTTTTTTTTAAGCTAAAAAAAACTAAGCAAACAGGTTCTTAAATAAATACTCATGACAGTACAAAAAATTTTGAGTAATTGATAAAATGGCAGTAATTTAAAAAAAATTAAACTACGAAGCCCTTCAGCCGCAATGGTAGTCAAACATTTACAGTGCTTTTGCAGCAAGAGATCCTTCTCCATCTACCCAGTTCCTTCAGTATTCAAAATTTACCCTCCTCTATCACAAAAGGAAATACAAAAACCACTTACCCATAACAATGAAAATAGAAACAGATAGTTCTGAAACGTATTCTTACCGTTTCACATACTAATCCAAAATTTGAGCGATCATAAAATGTAAGCATAAAAATTAGGGTTTAAACCTGGAGGTTGCGGGCCTTGATGTAGGTCCAGATCTGGCGTAGAGCGTCGGCCCTGGAGGCTTCTGATGCGCCGAGAAAGTTGGCAAGTGCAGGAGAGACAGGTGTACGTTTCAAGATTCCATTGTTTTGAGATGCCGATCTTGGTGCTTTAGGCTTCGCCGGTGATTTTGCTCTGGGCTTTTCCGTTTTTGTGGGTTTCGTTTTGGAGGCCACCGCCACCGTGGCTGTGGACTTTGTGGGTGCCATAAGAGCCCGGCATCCGTTGAAAACCCTAGCAGCAGCTGAAGACATTGCGCTCTCGAGGTGTTTGTCGATACGCTAGAGAGTGAACTGAAGAGGCAGTTACAGAGCACGAGATACCCAAGAGATAAAGAGCGATCCCTTTTTTAACTTCCCTCGAGTCCGTAACTTTAGGTGCAATGCAAGCGTGGATTATATTTTTAATGGAAATAAATAAATAAATAAATACAAATAAATTATTAATTTTTCATAATTATTGGAATTTTTTTTTTATTTTCTCACATTTGTTGGCAATCCAACACACACAGCTATGAATAACTGATTGAGTAGTTTTAGAATATTTTAGTATTAATTTTATGGGTGTTATTTATTACACCAAAAAAATTGCATCCCCCACGTGGAACTTGAAGAGCATGACACGTGTGAATATAATAATTATATTTACATTATGGGCCCACATGACTTTTCTAATAAATAGGATAAATAATAAAAATTTTGCATTCAAATTTGAACTGATGGCTTTATTAAATAAGAAGTGTGATAAGAGTATAATACAAGAGAGTTTAAATTTTAAATTAATTTTATGTAATTTAAATATATCTTATAAATTTAATAAAATTGCTTTTGATAATTGTTATACTAAAAATAATTATTTTTTATGAAAAATTTATAGTAATAAATATATATTTTTTATGTATTTATTAAAATGACTGTATCAAAAAAATTTTAATCAAAAAATTTAAAATATAATTTTTAAATAATAATATCATTATAAAAGAATTAAATATAATTTAAAATAACACTTTCAAACACAGATTTTATTTTGATTTTTATAAAAATATTATTATCCAAAAATAAATTTTTAGTTTAGTTATTTCAATTTTTTTGACATGTTTATTTTAATAAATATACTAAAAAATGTGATTAATTTTGTACATTTTTCATTTATTATTCTCATCACACAGTCTTCATAAAATGATATTAAAAGTTTTCAAATCCAAAATCAGACAATTGAAAAATATAATTTTTATTTTATAAAAACATTTATATTTTTGTTTCTCTTCATCTCATGAATTCTAAATTTAAAAAAAAAAATTCATAAAGATTACCAAAGTATTCACAATTTTTATTAATAAAAAAATAAAAATAATAAATGGAAAAACAGAAAACAAACAAAGAAAGAAACTTGAGACTACTTGAGGGGGGTACTTTCCAGTCTCTCATCCTCAGGCGACTATACTCCTTATCCTCTAGATTTTATTACGACAACAAAGACAATCAATAATAATCCTTCCTTCACTCTCTCTCTCTCTCCTTCCATTTCCTCTTTTAACGCTTTCTCCCATTCATGGTTTGTCAAACTTTGAACTGGTAACATCTAATTAAGGAAAGAGTTTGAATCGTTTTCTTGATCTATGTGGCGGCAGGCTTAGAAAAAGTCACTCAAAAAGTACACTAACAGAACAAGTAGAACATGTCATGTCTGCTGCCCCAATTCAAGTGCCAACCGGACACGTTTTCTATGCATTTCAGAACTCAACATAATCAACAACATCATTCTCCAAACTTATGTGAGTCTCTATTTCTCTATTTGCTTTTTTCTTTTGGGTGTTTTTGAGTGCCATTTATTCATAGTTGACTCTGATTTTAATGGGAATTCGAATTGTTTTTTTATTTGATTCTGTTGCATTGTGAATGCCTCTCAAGTGGCTTTGTTGTATTTTCTTTTTGGTTTATTTCACCAAGACACCATTGACAAAAATTTGACTCTGTTCTAATTAGAAAGGAGAGGCATGCTCGAGTTTTTGAGCATTTTGAGGTTCTTTCATATTTTGGATGACTTTGTTTGAATCAGAATAGAAATGTGTATGCTTGTTTATCTGCAAATAGAATATCATTCAGTCCATAATTTAAACCTCAGTTACCATTTGGTATATTCTAAAACCAATTTTAATCATGCCCAGAAGTTGTATCGTTGCTCTGAAGGTCATCAAATGAATGAAAATCGGTTTTAATTATTCAAGGAAATTGTCTACATTTCTGTTAGTAGCTAAGAGATTTCGTCGCTCATTATGCTTTCAAAAGCTGTTCAATATGGAGTCTAATAGATGACCTTGCTTCAATGATCGATAACTTGCATTATTGGAGCTGATGCTCATATTTTATTTCATCTTGCAACCATCCAGTTTGAAGATTGCCTGGAGGATGATCATTGTAATGCTCATTTGATAGCATTATCCTCCCAAAATTACTCACAACAAGGATCAAAGTTATTGAAGAGAAAATCAACTAAGATTTATTGTTTTAGATTTTTTATGTAGATTTATAATCTTAAAAGATTATTTTCTTCTCTGGATTTTTTATTGAATTCTGCAGCAAAAAATAGAGAGCCTGTCTGTTTCCAGACACAATGCATTTTATCCACTACAGCAACAGCAACAACAACCGTGCTTGATGTGGAGAAGCTCAGATTACCTTCTTTAGAAGCTCATTCAAATTCAGTTGCTGCTAACAGACCATGGACATGTATAGGACCAGTTGGTCCACCCATAGAGGTGAGACTTGTTCCATCTGCAAGAGACTTACATGAATATGTTGTCGCATATTGTGATTATGCAAAAGTTAGTTTTCTTTTCATTTGTCATATTTTTGAGTTGATAGAGTTTTGTCATTTACCAGAGATATTCTGATTATATATTCTTAAGAATCATGTAAAATTTTAATCTTATTGAGTAATCATAGGCACTTAGCTTGCTTTTTTTCTTTTGTTTTCCAAAATTTGACAAGTAAAAAATGGCCTATAGCATCATACGCTCTCTGCATAGATTATCATAATGAAATTTATCTTTGGGGTTGCTTTTGTTGCTGGAATCAAGGGTGTTATTGTTTAAAGTGAATACAATGATATAGAAGTATACATACTGATGATGATAGCTTGAGATACTCTCTTCTTGGTTGATTTATTTCTTAAGTGGACATCTGGTTCGCTCTTGCAGTTTTATTATTTTTTATTAATACATTTATTTGTGTGTGTGTGTGTATTTTGTTGATAAAAGAAATTTCTAAGGGTATTTCTAGAATTGAATGGTTGATCTTCTTCAATATCGGGGTGTAAATCCACGATCCAGAATGAAAGTCAGAGGAAATCCAGTTATTTGGCAAAAACCGTTCAATATTTAAGTTAGGAGCAAGTTTTACTTTAAATAGGTGGGAAATCAAATTTGCAGCAATTTAACAAAGGAAAGTTTTAATTGGAGATTTGATATTACCCTTTACCTTGTAATTTCTATCTTTTATAGATAACCCAGAAGATGGGTGGTTGCTGTGGATTTCCTTCAAAAACCGCCATGGGAGGTTAATGGGAAGTGGATTCATTGGTGGTTAAGGGAGTTACCATCTGTCCACTCCTTCCAACCGCTACCCACTTCTTCCTTCACCTAAGTGTGATTGTTGGGAATGGACTCTGAGATCGGCCTCTTGATTTAGCTTTTGACCAAAAGTGAGACTGTCTAAGGTGGACCTTGAGGTTAGACTTTGGGTGGCTTTCAACATGAGGTTTTGGGCCTTTGAGGTAAGGATTCTGACTTAATCGATTTTGACCCAAGATGAGTAGATCCCATGTTGGGTCTCGAGGTTAGGGTAGCTTTTGTAGACCCTTGCTTTGGTTTTTATTCCTTAATCTGGCTCTTAATATTCCTCTTGAAAGTTAGTGATTTGGGAAGAAATTGATGTGAAGAGTAGGATTTGTTTTTTCCATTTATGGAGTGATCTGGGACATTTTGAATTTTCTTAGGAGCACTAGAACTAATATCTCCTAAATGAAGAGAGATTTTGAGCAAAATCTAGAGCGTGGTAGCTACTTGAGAATTTGTGACTGGTCTCGCCCTCTCTTGGCTCCTAATTCTTCGACCAGCCTATTGACACAAGCCTTAATCTCCCTGCTACCTACTCTTTGTCCTATTATATCTTCTCTCAGTGAGTTAGTCTATACAACATCCTCTCTTTTCCTTAAGCTCTTTTGGTTAAGGTATGACCTCATATCAATTCAGGTCACACTGTACTCAGGATTGCGCTTTTGGTTCGCCACAGGGCTATAAGAAGTGCATGATGGCTTTTGTTTTGGGTTATCATAGATTCTGAAAAACAGATTTGGATCCCATCGTTGAACCTTCTTTTATGGCTTCTCTATGATCTTCTCTTTCGCTTTTTCGACAGCCATAAATCTCTTCCTCTTGTGAGGAGGATTTTCTGATGACTTACTTGACGAGTACATAAAAGTATATATACACTAAGGTCTAAATTCATAATTTTATATTTTAAAATATGATTAACTCGTTCAATTTATGCATATTTCTAATCTTTAATATAAAATTTACTTTATTTATAATTACTGTTTATTTTCGGTTTTGATGTAGTAATAGTAAAAACGTCGTAACTTTTCAACTAAGAGAACTATTAAGGTGATTCTTGATCTTGTGGAAAGCTGACTCAAAGGATTGCTACTTTTACTTTTGGCTCAACCACCAATTTGAACTCTAAATTGCATTTCCATAGTCATTGAGTAAGCCTATTTGTTGTTCTATTCCAACCCAACCCTGCTTTAGTACTTCACCCATAATTTTTTATAGAAATTTCAGATTTACCTAACACAAGTGGCCATCAAAAGTTAAGGCAATTATCGACTATGTTTATATTACAAAAGTTAAATCATTCTAATTTAAGGTCATTTATGATGATTTTATGGTGATTACAAATAATTGTTTTCATTTGTCAAAGATTTCAATCACTCATCATCATTTTGCTTTGGTTTAGCTCTCATTTTTGTTGATAAATAAGAGGTTTGTTCATATTTTGAGGGGAGAAAAAAAGAAAAAATCAGTTTGTAATATATTTTCTTTTAGAAAATTACTCTCTTTTAAGATGTTTTTTCTAAGTTCATTCATATGACATTTTTCTTACTGCAAGAAAATTAATAATATTAGCGAATAATAGTATTATAGTGACAAAAAATAAATTTTATCGGAAAAGGAATTATTAATAGACGAAGTTTCAAATGATGAATCTAGTTTCAATCTCGATAGGTGGTCTACAACAAAATTTTCATATCTTTTTTTATCCTTTATTATGATGTTGAATTCGGAAAGCAATAAAATTTATCATATGAGTCTCAGTTTTATATGTTGTTTACTCATTAAATATTTAATAGTAGCATGATCAGTGAAAATAATGATGAGAGACTTAATAAAATAAGATCGAAATTTTTCTAATATAAATATTATAACGAGTAACTTTTTTTCAGTTATGATATAATTCATTTGAGCATTATTTAAACTTTTATTTACGTAATAAATTACATAAGACTTACCTTCTTTTGTCCTAAGACAGCACCAACCAACAGTATAATTACTTACATCACACATTATCTCAAAAAGGAAAGACCAATAAAGGAATTATATGATTGGAGCAGATGTTAATAATTCATTAACTTATCAAAAATATTTTGATAATTTTACGTCCATTCGAATAAATTATCTTTTATTAAGATGTTACAAAGAGGTTTGGATGTAACACTGAATTTTTTATTAATCTCCTATAAAATTCAACATGTCTTAAAAATGAACGAATTTCCCTAATTATTTTTGGTAGGGCAAATGAGCAATTAATTTCACTTTGGTTTTATTAACTTCAATTCCTTTAGAAGATTTCACACGACTCAATACAATTTTAGAGGTGACCATATAATGATATTTTTTCCAATTTAACACAAAACCTTTTTCTTCACACTTTTTAAAGACTTTTTCTAAATTTTCAAAATATTCATATGAATTTTCAAACACAGTTAAATCATCCATGAAACTATCTATAATGTTCAATCATGTCACTAAAAATGCTTAACGTGCATATTTAAAAAGTTATTGGAGTATTTCAAAGTTCAAAAGGTATTTTTCTAAATGCAAAGGTGTTAAAAGGGCATGTGAATGTAATCTTATCTTAGTTCTTAAGTGCAATATAAATTTTATAATAGTTTGAATAACCATAAAAAAAGTAATAATGAGAATGACTTGGTACTCGTTTTAAAATTTGGTTAAGAAATGATAAAAAAAAAATATTTTCTAATAATTGTATTCAATTTTTGATAATTAATGCACATTCTCTAACTAGATGACACATGCGTTGGTAATAGCTCATCTTTTTCACTTTTGACCACTGTAATTCTAAATTTCTTAGGTACTACCTGAGTAGGACGACTTACTCACTTACAATCAGAAATAGAATAGATATAGACAATGCCTATATCATGTAATTTAAGTACTTCAACTCTTATTATCCCTTTCATGTATGGATTTAATCTTCTTTCGGATTGTTGGGATGTCCTATCATTATTTTTTAAATGTATTTTATGTGTATAAATTAAAGGGTTAATGCTTTTTATATCTTTTAAAGTCCGTCCAATTGCATTTTTATGCCTTTTTAAAACTTTAACTAACTTACCTTTTTATTCATTTGTGAGAATAGAAGAGATGACAAATGGAAGAGTTTGCTTGTCTCCAAGGTAAGCATATTTCAATCATTCCGATAGAGTTTTTAATTCTTACTTAAATATTTTTTTGAGAGATGATAAGTGGAAGAGTTTGTTTATCTCCAAGGTAAGTATATTTTAATCTTTCAGGTAGAGTTTTTCATTTTTGCTTAAATATTTTTTTTGCTTATTATCATTCAATTGTCTTAAATCTTCAAAACGTGACTTCCATCCTTTACTCTCTATTACTTGTGTACAATTAAGTAATGAACATATGTTAGAAACCTCAAACTCCAATTGCATACTTGATTTAAAAGAATTAACTAAATAATTTTCTAATGGGTATTATTACTCAAGCTAAACTTCCTCGCAAATGCCATCTCTTGACATCTATTTCTTCTTTCATTCTCTCTTTCAACATTAGGGTTACTGCTTTCTTCAATTTTCAGTATCACTAAAATTTTTGGGATTGGAACCCTAATGATACCATTGTGGATCATCTTCTTAACTTCCACTAGCTCCATTTCTAGCATTTTTGCCTTGGTCACTATTGTTTGCATTTGTTGGTCCCTCACTAGATGCTTCTTCTCGCTTTCTTCCAGTCTTCTCGCTAACTTGACCATCTCTTTGTCCTCTATCCTTATAGTGACTAGGCTTGGAGGCGGTGGCTCTGAGTTGGAGCAAGAGCTAGTATCATTCGTATTTGACAATTTAGTGTCACAACCTCTGTCTGTTGTTGATGTGTTAATGGGATTCCCTTGCTGGCTTCCCCGTTCAATTACTTGTCTCCGTGTAGAATATGTTTTGCTTGCTGCCATGATTATGTTTCTTGATGAACCTACAAAATTTGTTTTTTCGTTAGATTCTTATAGGCGACACCAACTATTGATACAAGAAATTTCTGAGGGTATTTTTGGTATTGATGTTTGTTTTTTCAGTATATGTGTGTAACGTATGATCAAAGAATGAAAGTCAAAGGAAAGCCAGTTACCTAGCAACAACCCTCCAGTACTTAAGTTAGAAGCTAGTTTTACTTTAAAGTAGGTGAGAAATCAAATTGGTTGCAAATTAACAAAGGAAAGTTTCAATTGGAGATTTGACATTAACCTTTACATTGTAATTTCCACCTTTTATAAATGTCCCAAAATATAGGTGAGTGCTATAGGTTTCCTTCAAAAAATGTGATCACTCCTTCCAACTGCGATCTACTTCTTCCTTCACATTGGTGTGATCGTCGACCTCTGGATTTGGCTTTTGATCTGAAGTGAGACTGCCGAGATAGACTAAGGTCAACCTTTGGGAGGCTTTCTGTTGAAAATTGGCTCATATTTCATAAAGAATTCAAATTCGTAGGCACTATTGTGGTAAGTAAACGGGTCAATGACAATGGATTACGTTACGCTTTGTCCACTATTGGCCTCGCCTTGTGAGATAATACTTTATGTAAGAGTCGGTTAAATAGTTGGGGGTTGAAGCCCCCCGCGATATGGTAAAAGGGCAATTTTGAAAACTTTTTGTAAATAGAGTTTTAATATAAATACATTGTATTTATAATCTTATTTATAAGTTGAATAAAAGAAATAGCCACAAGCCTGTGGACGTAGGCAAATTGCCGAACCACGTAAATCACTGATGTCTTTGTATTTTCAATTTGATTTTGCTATTCTTTTATCATTGAATTGCGTAACACTTTCAACTTGAGGTTTTGAGCCTTTGAGGTGATTGATTTTGACCCGAGGTGTGTAGATCCCATGTTGGCCTCGGGGTCAAGGTAGCTTTCGCAGACCCCTGCTTGGGTTTATTCCCTAATCTGGATATATAATTTTATCCGTTTATCCTTTAATCTAAAGCAGAAAACATTGTTTCGAAGTGAGCAACCTCTTTATTCTGTAAGGGCACTGCAGGTATCTGGTACTTGCTGTAATTTTTGTTGATATGGTGTATATAAACTTACGATTTCTTTCATCTTTGCTATGTACGCAGGAGAATTTTGGAGCCAGTTTAGCTACAGAAACACTTACAAGTGACGAGGCTGTAATTGCCGCCGCTGCAGCCAAAGCAGTTGCTCTAGCACGTGCTGCTGTCAAGGTTGCAAAGGATGCAGCCTTGATGGTTAACAATCACAGCTCTGCAAAACCAAAGAATAAACCTGCTACCTCATCCTCAGCTGATACTTACCCATCCAAGTGGGCTCAGCTTACAGAAAAAGAACGTGCTGGTATAATAGGAGATTCTTTGAAAGTTGAAACTGGATCAGAAGAAGAATATTCCGAGCAAATATCCTTTAAAGAATCTGTTGATTTGGAGCCTACACATGAAGAACTCAGGCTTCCGGAGGAAGAACAACTTTTTGAGAGTATAGCTGCGAGATCGAGACGCCAAACTGAGCGAAAAGCCAGAAGGATGAGGGCAGCAGAGAAGGTAGCTGCCAATATTGTGTCTTTGAGTTCAGGTTCTACTAGCCAGAAAAAGCGTGTTCCTATACAAGAGGTAGATTACTCTGATCCATTACGGTACTTAAGAGCAACTACCAGCACTTCCAGGTTTCTCACTGCTACTGAAGAATTGGAGTTGTCAGCAGGAATACAGGTGTGACATACATATCAATTATTCTGATGTTTATTAGGGAAACAAGTCCTGTGGGCTTTTCCTTAGAAAATATTACTTGCTGTGATAAATATCCATGCATATGATAGCCATTAAGATATAACCAATGCATTCCTGAGGCTTTTGAAAATAAAGCTGAGCTATCCTGAGATTCCAATGTGCAGCATACCCTAAATCATAATTGATTGCTTCAATGCTTTAGAGTTAATTGCATCCAAGAAAGATACTAGCTGATATCAACCATCAGTTAAATGAGTAAATTAAAATGAAAAAATTCCACAATGTGTCTGAATCTGTATGGATATGCCATAAAATTTTTTGTATTGCATTACTAAAATAGTTCATGCATGATATACAATCTTGCTTGGTCTGAAATGATCAGTTTACCATACTTATTCTTAACAACTTCTTGCAACTCTTAGCATTCAAGTCAAAAGCTACTGCACAATATTTCAATGAACTAGCTTGCCTAGATAGAAGGCTATTAATGTTAAACTTGTAATTAATAAATGGCTTCCTGTTTGAGTCTTTATTTGGTAACTTTAAGTCCAAATTGGAGTAAAATTTGTGGCAAACAAGAAGCTTGCTTATAGGAGTTCTCTCCATCTTTACTAAGATAAGAGAAGCAACAAACTGATTTATTGTTAGGGATCTTGCAAGTAAATTCTTTTTGTATAGTTTTGTTCCCATTACATTCCAGTGAATTTCTAATGTGTCTACTATAATTGATGTGATTCAGGACTTATTGAAAATGGAAAGGCTCCATGAAGTGCTTTCAGAACGATATAGAGGTCCACCAACCTCTGCACAATGGGCTGCTGCAGCTGGAGTTGATCAGAAAGAATTGAGAAGACGTCTGAACTATGGTATTCTTTGCAAAGACAAAATGATAAAAAGCAACATCCGACTTGTTATTTCAATTGC
>JAVXUL010000009.1:13327899-13367190 GCA_035590515.1 Trichilia minutiflora
AGAAGACGTCTGAACTATGGTATTCTTTGCAAAGACAAAATGATAAAAAGCAACATCCGACTTGTTATTTCAATTGCGAAGAATTATCAAGGAGCTGGGATGAATCTCCAAGACCTTGTTCAGGTATGTACTTTGTCTTCTATGCATCTAAATTAATTGATATACATATAAAGAAGGAATATGAGCTTTGCTTAAATTTCTCAGCTTTGATGCTTGCAATATCTGAATGTTGCTCATTAACTCACAGGAAGGATGTCGAGGCCTTGTTAGAGGTGCAGAAAAGTTTGATGCTTCAAAAGGTTTCAAGTTCTCAACCTATGCTCATTGGTGGATCAAACAGGCTGTTCGAAAGTCACTTTCAGACCAATCCAGGACAATCCGGTTACCTGTAAGTTTTACTTTGAAGTTCTAGGGTTTTGTGCTGTAACTAAGTTCTTTCTAATCTTCTTTTTATGTTCTTGTTGAGAAGAGCTTCACTGACACTCAATGCTTTATTTGTAATGGTTTTTGGGTGCATAGTTTCACATGGTAGAGGCAACTTATAGAGTGAAGGAAGCTAGAAAACAGTTGTATAGCGAGAACGGAAGACATCCTGATAATGATGAAGTTGCAGAGGCAACAGGGCTCTCCATGAAGAGACTTCATGCTGTATTACTCACGCCTAAAGCTCCAAGATCTCTAGACCAGAAGATTGGAATTAACCAGACCCTTAAACCTTCGGTCCGTTATACACTTATACTCATTCTGATTCACTTTTGGCATAGCAGTTTCTGTAGTAGCCATAATTCTCTTCTAATTTGTGCGTTACTGATGGGCCTGTATCATTTTATTAGGAAGTGATTGCAGATCCAGAAGCAGAAACAGCAGAAGATTTGCTGATCAAGAAATTTATGAGAGAGGACCTAGAGAAGGTGTTGGACACACTCAATCCAAGGGAAAAGCAGGTTATTCAATGGAGGTTTGGTCTGAACGACGGTAGGATGAAGACATTGCAAGAGATTGGAGAGTTGATGGGTGTCAGCAGAGAGAGAATTCGTCAAATTGAGTTGTGTGCATTCAGAAAGCTAAAGAACAAGAAGAGAACAAAGCATTTGCAGCAATACTTGATTGCCCCTTAATCTTCAGGATTTCATTTCTGATGAGCTGGCTAATCTCTCTTGAGGATCAACAAGGTTTATCTTGTTATTCAGCTATAATTCATTCCTTCACTTCTTTTTTCACTTGCCACTAAAAATGTACCTTTGCTCAAATGCTAGAGAATGGTTGTGAATAGAAACAGAAAAATTTTTGAATTAACATCCTTTCATTCTTTGATGTACAAGAGATGAACAGCTTCAAAAGGCACTAACCACAGAAGATTCAACTTCTCACTAATGACTTGGTTATTTGATTTGCATTTGAAATTGATAGTTCACTTCCAAAAATATTGTTCTGTCAATTTTTAGAATGAATGTTTTGATATAGTATAAAAATTTATTATTTATATTAAAAATATATTTATTATTTCTCATTTTTACTAATATTTAATATTTTTATAAGAACTAAATTTTGATCTTGAATATATTATTTCCATACTTTTTGTAAAAAAAAAAATTATTAGAGTAATGATTTTTTAATCGTTTTACTAATTATTTTTCAACTTGTAATCATTATTTCATGGTCCAAGGCCATGAATTTTGGGAGTTGTTGCTTCACTTGTCTTGGTGTTTTAGGAGACATGTTTCCTAACGGAAATAAGCTTGGTTACCAAACACTGGAAGCGACAGTCGGGTTCCAGTTTTCCAAGGTTGTGATTTTTGGGGGGTTAATTATTTGAACTTATTTATTTAAGGTAATTAAAATTATTTATAAATTTAATAGAACAAAATAATATTACCTATTATTTTTATCATCATATTTTATTTTAATTTATATTTATCAATATATATATTTAAAATAATATAATCACAAATTGTCTTGGACACCTACCAACTCCTAGGCGAAGAGAACAACCCATTCTAATCATCAAAGCTGGTTAAGTTAATAAGATTGGAGCATACTATTACAGTAGCCTATGCTCAGTGTAAGCTCATTGAAGAGAGATACCCAAAAAACCTTCGCATGCATCCATCCAGATATATTTGAGGTAGTTCCTTTATTCAACAAACTAAAAATGAGAATAATTTAAAGAAAATCACTTATCTTATATTTAATAATTCCCTCGTCTTCTTAAGTCAATCAGTCTCATCATATGTTAGGCTTTAATGATATACATAACAGGATATTTATTATCCTATTAAATAATGATGATGATCCAATTAATTTAAAACAAATTTGAACTTAACCCTTTAGAAGGTGATAAATTATTCCTATTCTCCAATGATCAATCGCTCAAAGTCTTACTGTCTTAAGTATAATAATCCCTACTTAAAAAAAGAGAAAATAAGGTATAAAGAAATAGACTTTGACTTTTTTAAGAGATACATACATTTATTTACCCTTTTACATTTTTATTGATTTAATCCTCGAAGTTTTTTCGTTGAAAACGCTTACCATCGTGTAGATTTTTTCTTATTTTATAGATCTATAGGAATAGAAGACCAAGTACATCAACCTTGTATTTAGATACGCAAAGTCACCTATAAGACATACATATAAACAGAGAAAGTCTCGATAACTTTGTACACCAACAACTAGAGTCGTCTGTGAGAAATTAAACAAAAAGTCATTTATATGTTACTCAACAAAGAAAAGGCTATAGAAAGAGTAGTTAATATTTATGGCAATGAACAATAGGAGTTGTTCAACTATAAAGTTTTTGGTAGAGAATAACGTCATGGAAACAATGGATCAGATTTAAGAAGTAGAGGTTTCCAGCTCCAGTAGGAGCACGGCACATAAAAATACCCCTACATCTTTTACATATAGAAACATAGCAGTGCAGGAAGACCATGGTGTGCCCCATTATTGGGAGAGCCGAGAAAGAAGAACGAAGAACTAGTAAAGCTGTTAGTCAGCATAATAAAGATGTTAGAGAATCCTTGAGATTAAGAGGAGGATCACAGAGGATCATGTGTCGAGGGGCGACAATATAAGTAATTACCCTAAAGTAAAGGAGAGTCAGACCTTTGACTATAATAAGAGAAAAGTCGTCAAAAGACCATTCATCGTAAGTGAGCAACCAAACCTATTATAACACAAGCAAGATGATAGAAGAACTAGTAAAAAAAAAAAACACTTCTACAAAATACAAGTGCTTCTTTTAAAATATGTAAGACACTCGAATCAAAGGCAATGTTGTCTCAACTAGGGTCCTAATGTGATGGGCATATGTAGACCGAAGCCTAATTTAACTGTCACAGATATAATGGTTTACCTCAATAAGAAGCATGTCTGTGAAAGATGCAGCGGTCGCTAGTTGGAAAGACGTAGAAGATTGCGCTAGAAAAACATTGTGTGAGTTGGGAACCAAGAAAACAGCCAGCCTTGGGGAGGTCCTTAAGTTGATTAATATGACTACCCCTGTCTCTACCCCTCCCTTGTCTAAAGAGATCCTAGGGTTACATCTTTTCAAAAAGTTTAAAATATCCTAATTGATACCTTATACTGAAAAAACTAATCTCATGTTATAAGTGATCTCTTCCAGGAGATAATGTTGATCTAAGGGTTGATTGATCTAGAGATGTGCCGATCATTTTCCCTTATCCTTGAAAGGTCAACAAAGCATCGATGTAAAAACTTAGTCCTAAAAAACATCAGTAATTTTAAACAACTAACAGTTGCTTTCAAAAACAAGTTTTAAGGGGTCGTAGCTACTATTAGAAATTTGAGCTCTCTATCAACAATAAGACAGGGATCGAATAAAACCTTAAGGAATTTCGTTCAAAGGTATCATAAAAGGGTTATAGATTTAGGAGCATTTCATCGTCCTCTGATTTTAGAAGGTTTAAAAAGGGATCTTCACACGGAGTGAGTTTATTATGCTACCATCGATGATCTGTAGATAATTGTGAAGCTGCTAAATGCAAATTGTTTGACGAAATCGAAATAAAATGGCAGATGTTCTTAAAAATGAAAGAAGAAAATCAAGCAATCACATCTAGAAAGGATAGATCATCGAGTGTTAAGCAAAGGGATAGAATAGACCATCGAGGGGACCCCCTAAATCTCCTCTAATTTAAGGATAAAAGGGACAATCACCTAAATCTTATCTAGAATCAAGAAGAGAGGGGAAGTGGGCAAGAACTTTCTAGTTGATGACCCATTAAAGTTTGAGGCGGTCCCTTTATTCAGCAAAGTAAAAATAAAAATGATTTAAAGACAACCACGTACCATAAGCTAGGTAATTCTCGCACCTCCCTAAACTAACTAGTCCTATCATATATCGAGCCTTAATGGACATATGTGATAGGGTATCTATCACCCTATTGAATAATGATGATAGCATAATCAATCTAAAAAAAATTATATACAATCCTCTTATAGGTGGTCAAATACTCAAATCATTCTTATTTTTAAATAACTAATCAACTCAAAAACTTAAGTAGAATAATCTCAACTTGAAAATGAAATAAGAGAAAGTGAGGTATAAAGAAATAGACTTTGATTTTTTTTTAGACACACACACTTCTTTATTTTTTTTACATTGTTATTAACTTAAATATCATAGTTTTCTCATTGGAAACCCCAACATCACATAAATTTTGTTTTTTATAGATCTACAAAAACAAAAGACCAAATACGTCAATCTTGTATTTAAATACGCAAAATCACTTATAAAATATAAACGTAACTAAAAAAAACTTGATAACTTTATACATCAACATAAATAACTATAATAAAATTTAAGAATTTATTATTTATTTAACATATAAAATTCTAAAAATATAAAAATAAAATATTAATTTACAAATATTTTTTTAAAAACAAATAACTTAATCCTTATATTCATATTTTAGAAAAGAAATCTTCCAATTCAAATATTAAGACTTATTAAGAATTCGAATTTTTCAAATATTTATTAAAAAACTAGCTCTACCTTACTCTAATTCAAATCAAACCGAAAAATTTAAGTTAAAATTATAACTTCAAACATAAATAATAAAAAAATAAAAGTTCTAACTTGAAATTGTCACTTTTAAACTTCAAGTTTTAAGCATGTAATTAATAAAAAAAGTAATAAAAATATATTTTTTACCTATATTTTAAAGATTTGAATTTAATTATATCAATGAAAAAACTCAAGTTAATCCAACCAAAATTTGAAAAGGGTTAAATAATTTCACCTCATCAATCCAAATAATATTCAAACCCAAATCAGAGCTTGTGATTTGATTTTAATTGTTTATAATAAATATTTTTTTCTATCCCTACTTATGAAAAATGGTTTTAATGGAATAAAAAATATGTATAATAGTTAGCATTAAAATGTTTATATATTTGTTAAATTTTGATATTAATTACTAGAAATTACAAGTAAAATTTAAATTTGAAAATACATATGTGAGAAAAGGGAGTTAAAAGTTCATATATATATATATGAATAAATTTTTATTTTTATTTTTTTGTAAATTATAATATAATTATAAAACTAATAACAATTATTAAATTATTTTTGGACAATTCAAAATTTAAAATACTTTTATATAGGAGGTGAAAGCAGATCATAGAACAACAATGCATGATTTCCCACCAAAAAATCAAACAGCAGAACATAATTTGGAGGGAAATAATAGCGGGATTCACAAAACAAAGCTCATGGCGAAATTATATTTAAAAAATAAAATAAAATTTATTTATTAAACACAAAAATAAACTATCCGATTAAACCTGGATTCGGGTCAATTTCTGACCCCAAAACCCGATAATCTGCTCCCGTCGTCTATTTGTTAAAAAGCGAAGCAAAAGAAACTCAACAGACTGAAAACCAAAACGAAGCCAGCGTGGTAACTGTCAGGCCTTCACATATAGCGTGGGTGGGACTCAGTTTCAACGCGCTAGCAACTAACCGAGTACTTGGACAGAGGAGAATCAGTGAAGCATTCTACAGTTTGTTTCGTTTTTGTGAAACCGAGGTAAAAAAAGAAAAATGAAAGTGAAGGGAGGGGGGAAGAGGAAGGTGTTAAACGACGCCGTTGAGGCCAATGATGAGTATGAAAATCAGGAAATTAACGAATATCAATCAATTGATGTAACCGATGAGCATCGAGAAAATCAGGAGCTAGAAAAACGGAAGGAAAACGAAGAAGAGGAGAATAATGAAGAAGAGAACGAAGAGGAGGATGAAGAGGAAGAGGAAGAGGAAGAGGAAGACGAAGAGACACCACAAGATGGGGCTCACGAAGAGAGGCCGAAGCTCGACGAGGGGTTCTTCGAAATCGAAGCCATTCGCCGTAGAAGGGTTCGCAAGGTCACTTTTTTCTCGCTCTTTTCTTGGTAGTTTTCCCTGGAACCAAACAAGGTTTCAAAAAGAGATGTTGGAATAAGAATGAATGTTTCTTTCCAAATTTGTTTAATTTTTATTTGGTCCCAATTAAAGTAATTACTAATTATGCGGATGCGTTTTATGCTGTGAACAACAACAGGGTCAGCTTCAGTATCTCATCAAATGGTGAGTTACCTTAGTCTTAAAATTTATTGCAAATTTTTAAATTTAAATTTTTTTCTTTTGGTTTTATAATGTGATTTGTTTGTGTTGAAGGCGTGGGTGGCCGGAAACGGCTAACACCTGGGAGCCTTTGGAGAATCTCCAGTCATGTTCAGATGTTATAGATGCATTTGAGGAGAGGTAAGATTTTCTTTTTCCTTATTTCTTCAGCTCTGTTTGATTGTTAAGGTAAAAAAAGTGGTGTTTGTCATTTTATTAGTTCGCTGAATCTAACAGCTCCTAAATCATTTGAGTTTCAAATTCAGTAGCTTTGCCTTTGGAGATAAACGACGGAAAATGAATGTGAAACTTCTAATAATATTGTTTATCTCTTCAGTGACCTGAATCTAGTGCATTGATTTTATGAGAAAATTCGAGATGTTATGTTTCATTTTTGAAAATTCATGCTTCATTTTCTTTTTCTTTGTTTTCTGGTTTTGAAGCCTGCGTTCAGGTAAATCTTCTAGAAAGCGCAAACGCAAGGGTGGAGGTTCTAGTAGCCTGTCAAAGAAGAAACAGCCACGCTTGCCTGCATATAATGTAACTGGTGTTTTTGGTCAATCACTTCCGGTGGATCCTCTCATTAACACAATTTATGTTCCTGCCTCTAGTCAATCTATAGGCTCAGGTCATGAAGGAGAGAATAATGGAAATGTCAACAATGTCAAAATAATTAAGCATATTAATGAGAATAGACTTGCAAATGGTTCAAAACGAATTGATGGAAGGAACAAGGAACTTGAGTATGATCCAAAGCTTAGTGAGCTGAAAGGAATGACATCTACCAATGAGGTCAATGCAGATAAACTTGCATTACATTTCCAAGAAGCCAGGGTTTCAGATGGTAATGGTCTTACACATGAACTTTCCAAGGTGGATCAGGTGGAACCAGTTCATAGTGACCGACGCACTGGAGCTAGGAGAAGGAAGTCTGGTTCTGTTAAGAGGTTTAAACAAGATTTAGCATCCTCTAAGCATGTTGTTACTCAAGATTCAACACCAAGCATTGCCATAGGCTGTGATGATACAAATGAACAATTTGGATTGGGAAATTCAAATCACAAGAATAATATAGAAGGTTCCAGAAATGCATCTACCATCGTCAAAATCCTCAAGCCAATAGATTTCTCAGTTTCTGTATCAGATGAAGTGCAGGATGTGGTAGTGACATTTATGGCAATCAGGTTTGTCATCAGACTCCAAATTCCTTGTCTTTTCCGCATTCAAAATAAATTTTCTTTGGCTACTTTATTTATTTTTTTGAGAGTTAAGCTGTTGGGTTAATACTAACCAGAAATTTTAAGGGCCTTGGATTTTCTTGTGAGTGGTTTGGCCAGAATGGGCCAGAAATTGTTAATGCTGAACTGATTTTCATTTGTTTGTTAAATTTAATAACTTTGCTGCAGAGTGACCGAGAAATAAGGTGCTGGGGTACTTTTGTGGATGAAATGGGTGATGTGTTTGAAGATTTCCTGGTTGATTGGGACCAATTGTGTTCTCATATTTAGGCGTGTTTCGGTGTAAGGAGTTCTCAGACTCTTAATAGAGTTCTGTTGGGTACTGATTGTAGAGAATTGGCAGTAGGGAGGACATTTATTGGAGAGTATATGGAGTACATAGGAAGTTTTCTCTGATTTGTTTTGTACTTCCAAGGATAAAGTGGCTAGCACCACTAGACATGTGGAGTTGATGGGTAGCACTGAACTTGTTTAATCCATTATTTATTTAAGCTATACGAGACTGAGAGCTCAGTGGCTACTCTTCTTGATTGTCTTTAGAAAGCACAAGTTGGTGATTATGAAGAGACATGCTGTGTTAGTGTGTATTTTGAGGTTAAATTTATTCGTGGAGTCCTAGCTATGCACATCTGGTCATGGAAGTGTAGTGTTGTCCAACATAAGATAATTGTTTTGAGGAATAAAAATATTACTAGCTGCATAATGTTTCTATGTATAGAAAAAGGATTGGATCTAGCAGGCATGGGATTCCCTTAAGTTTTTTACTTAAATTGAAATACAAATTTTTAGTCATTAGATTCATGTAATCAAGTGTTGAAATCTAAAGTCAAAAAGAAACATTTAATCATGTCAAGTCAACAATCTTATCTACCTTTAGATTGCATGGATTTAATGGTTAAAATTTTTTGCCTCAATCTAAGTAAAAGTTACATCAACCTGATCCATGTATATATATATAAATTTCTAGTTGTTAGAAAGGTCTAGGGTATGTTTTTTTCATTGTACCGTTACTATTGGGTTTTAATGTGGCTAGTTTCCTGTTATGTGTTGGAGATGGTTGACAAGTTTTTGGAGGATCTTTTTATATGAAGTGTGTTAAAATCTTTGTCTATTTTGAAATTTTTCAAGAGAGAGGAATGATAGAGTTTTTAGAAGGGCATTATTCGGTTTTGATTTTTCTCAAACATAGAGGGAGCATATTCATGTTCCCTTTTGAGAATATAATTTGCAGTTTATTCCTTTGCTTTTTGTCTTCTCCTTGATATCAGTCATGACATTTTTGTTGTTGAGGATATCTAATGTTTTGAGCATGATGTTATCGATGAAAAAAGCTGTTTCATTAATTGATAACTGTGGATTGCATGCTTGAAGTTTCATCAAGATGAATGAGACAATTTTAATGTGGTTGGCCCATTTATAGGGCTGATGGAAAAGAAGTGATGGTGGATAATAAATATCTCAAGGCTAATAATCCACTTCTGGTAATTATCTTATAATGTGTTTCTCTTCTTGCTAGTCTACCTAGTGGAATCAAGATCTTATGCTTATTCTAACACATCTATTTAATTGTTATGATAGCCATTAACTATGTGCATTTTTGTTCCTTTTAATGCCAGCTGATCAACTTCTATGAGCAACATCTCAAGTACAGTACACAGTGATTAGATGGGAGTTTTAGTAGGAGAATTCAGTCATCTTCTGTTGCTTTTGTTGTATACACTGCTGTAATTCCGTCGTGGTAAGTGGAACCAAGATAAGAACCTGTTTTTCTTGGTTCAGGTGACAAAAACTGCATGATATTGTTGAAATATCATCTCTATCTCCCTTTCCTTTTTGTATGATTAGGTATCTAGTTTATTTGATTAACAGTATTATATATGGCTATTTGGATGTTTAATATGGAGATGGTTAGAAAGCTAAGTCCATTAATCCTAGAAATATACATATTTTACAAGCTTTCTTGCTTTGTACTGATCTCTAATGAAGTTGTGAATGGTGAATGTGACTATACATATATTTTAAGATTTTGCAAAATCATTTTGTTCACTATTTGAGTTCATGACCATTTCTGGTTCTATTCTTGGGCTTTTTGATTGCTTGAATTTGATTTCCCGTCAATCAATCATCGAAATCATTATGTTTATTCTTTATTGCTCTCAAATACCATTGAGCTCTTTAATTATGATGAAGTGCATTTTCTTTGCTCTCTAGGATTTTTCTTGGTTGGATATGGACATGGTGGATATTCATAATCTTGATCTAGTCTCATTTCCATATTATTTATCATTTTATGAATTTTCTAAGCCTCTTGCCAGCATCCAATGCAATGAATGTCATTTTCATTATTATCCTAGTAATTAACTTTTACCTAAACAAATTGTTGCTACGTTTTCATGCCACTTAGTAGATATCTCTACATAATAATTGAGTTTATATCTTTGGTGGCTTATTATAGTTAATGTTAGCTCAACAAGGAAAAATAATTTAATCATATAGAACCAAAGAAGAAGACCCAGAAAGTTTCTGAAAGTCTGCTCCCTCTGCAACAAACGTTACCTTTACCCCTTCGTCAGTTCCATTATCTTCTCTTGAGGTTTAGTGTGCTCATGTATCTGTGAATTCTAGATAGAGAGGGAGAGAGATGAGAAACCAAGGTCCATCACCACTGGTACCATCTCTGATGGTGGGAGTACTAGGTTTTGTGATCTTTGGTCCCACCTTGTTTTCTATTATGGAATATGTATTGCCCCTGTTCCAAGGAGGGGAGGAAGTGGTACCTTTGTGTTGCTGCTGCTTGCAATATTGTTACTTGTACACTGGCTTTCTACTTTCTTTTCTACTCTTAGATTTTTGTATTCGCCTGGAATTCATCAGAGCAGCACTTCTGGCTTTGATTTTGGACCATTGCTTCTACTTGTGCTCTTCTTTGTTCTGTACAATATTGTTTGAGCTGCTGGCTCAAGAAGAAGCTTGTGCTGTGCTTGCTTGAATTAAGGATTGTTGTAACGAAAAGTTGTGTAGATGATAGATGGAAAATGATGTCTAAGAATCCAAATTTTGCATGGATTCCTTGAAGGTAATCAAGTTGCAGATAATCAAGTTTGTCTTTTCGCCTATACTTGCAAGCA
The DNA here is from genome assembly GCA_035590515.1 of Trichilia minutiflora. Classification (NCBI taxonomy): domain Eukaryota; kingdom Viridiplantae; phylum Streptophyta; class Magnoliopsida; order Sapindales; family Meliaceae; genus Trichilia; species Trichilia minutiflora. The sequence goes on from JAVXUL010000009.1 coordinate 13,338,891, forward strand.
ACTTCTTTATATCACTATGGTTTATTCTAGTTATAGGTTTCATTAAAGCTTATTCTCGAGTTTTGTATTGTTTGCTTGTTTCTATCTTGGTATAAGGTTTATTATGCCCCACTCTTCTCCTAGTTCTTTGTCTTTTCTTTTTAATTTAAGTCATCCTTCAGTTAGATTTTATTAAGATAATCAACGTTTAAGTAATAAAGGTTAACAAAATATTGCCTTTATTCAATTTGAAAGAAAAGAAGTATTTCATTCCATAAACATAACTTTATAAGACACTAACAAATTTATAACAATCCAAAGAACACCAATGAATTTCCCATCACAAGGGGAATGATTTTTCAGTAGATATGCACGACATATGTCAATCAAGTAATTCAAACATCCTGAAAAATTAGGTTGATGCACTATAAAGAAACAATTGTGCGTCAACTCGAGCTCCATGGTTTTAGATGACCGCGAGGCTCTTTCATTTTTTGGGCCTAAGAATGGCACCTTTAATAATAAGTCCTGTTTTCCAGTGTCCTCCATGTTCATAGAGATCAAAACAAACTTCTCCCTCTACAATATCATTCTCTGTCAAGAAGTTTCCAACACTGAGCTCTAACCATTTTCCTTTGGGCTTCTCTAGGAGGCTAATTTGACGTTCTTGAATTTTCCCATTAGGAAGAGACAGTTTAAGCCTGATTGGAAGTTCCCATCCTGAAGCAATATTTGTTAACTTTACCACATAAATGATTTCATACACAACTCCTGGTGAGAGTTCTGAGATTTTCAGTTTTCCCCTCACATCCAACCAACATACATGGCTTAGTTTCGCCACTTCAATGTTTTCATCACTGCATGTTGGAGAATTAATTTACAATGATATTAATATTAATTAACACATCATTATAAAACGAGATTACTGAATTAATTATGCATTTATGCATAATTAAATATCTCACCTAGTTTCTTTGAAACAATTCCAAATCCAATTTTCACAGCTACCCCAAGTAACATAGAGTGCTCTCGGATACACCATGATGCACTTAGACTTCATATCAATCCATGCTTTCTGAATACATAACGTTATTAATAATTAAAAAAACTTTAGAAAGAGTGATCGAAATTCGATTCAGAAACTCAATTCAACCCCAAGAAATACGTAATCTATACCATAATTTAATACCCCAATAATTATTTGAAAGTAATAAATGAATAAGAGAAAAATATATGGAGGGCAATCGAGAGATACCTTCCTCTTGTGTTCTAGGAATTCTTCATCAACTTTTGATTCTACATCTTGCTTCTTCTTCTTCATTGCTTACAACTTTCGAGAGATGTGAAATAAAATTAATAAGTACCCACAAACCTGATGTTTCCCTTTATATATATAGAACCACACACTACTGTTACGTTCTTGTTAAATTCCTTGCTAGCTATTTCCCTTAATTAATATATATATATATATATATACACGTGGGGTTGGGGATTGTGTGTGTGGAGATGAGAAGATTAACATACATCCAAGAAAGTGCCGAGAAAATGAAGTAGAAGATGCAAGCATTTAACTCCAAGAGCACGCAACGCGTGGACACTTGAGACGATTGATTCAATATCCATACAATACAAGAAAGTGCCAAGAAAAGGAAGTAGTTAATGCCAGCATTTTAACTCCAAGAGCAGGTACCGCGTGGACACTTTCACACTTGAGACGGCTAATTCAATATGCATCCAAGAAAGTGCAAAGAGAAAGTAGTAGTAATAAACCAAAATATAATTAAATATAATTAAATATATTATACTAATAAACCAAAATATCCGTAAATATTTTAAAAATATTTAAACAAAAAATATATAATTTGGGAAACTTCGTCAAATTATTACGCTACTTGACATTTGGTGCAAACCGCGTTTGCCTGGTCTTCGTCAACGTAACATTTCACTATGCGAACAAGCACACGATTTTGTAAAGGCAAGTTTCTCAGAAATTTTCCGGTTATTTTCCATAAATTGTTATCAACATACGGCGTTTGCTTGGTCCTCATCGACGAAGTCTAAGTATTCTAGAAGAACTTCACATTGCTTAAATTCAGTTGTCTTTCAGATTCCTCTCGCTCTATATATATACACCTAATACAAGCCTGAGTTGGGTACACTTAGAATTCAATCAGTCAGAATTTTAAAGCATTGATGGGCGATCCAGTTTCACTTGTGGTGAAGCCTGTCGTTGATCAACTTCTTGGCTATGGTATCTCGTTGATCAAAGAAGAGGCTGGCTTGGTACTTGATGTCAAGAAAGATGTTGAAAAGCTGTCGAGCAATCTAACAAGTATTCAAGCTGTGCTCCAAGATGCAGAGGAGAAACAACTGCAAAATGCTCAACTGAGAGATTGGCTTGGGAAGCTTACAAATGCTGCTTATGATGCACAGGACATACTGGAGACTTTTGCCACTGATATTGCTCTGCGTAAGAGAAAGAAACAGGGTCGCAGATTTCAGACTCCTGGTACTAATAGTAAATTTTCCTATCAATTTGACGCTGCTCATAAGATTAAGCAGCTTTCATCCAGACTTGAAATTATTGCTGGAGAAAGAGTGAATTTTCATCTCCAGAATATCGATGCCAACAATGGAAGACCTCGGATTCCGAGCCACCCTCACACAGGTTCAGTCGTTAACACGGCAGATGTTTTTGGTAGGGATGCTGACAAAGAAAGCATAATAAATCTGTTGCTATCCAATGAATTTGATGCAGAAGGTGACATTTCTGTCATTCCAATCCTTGGAATGGCAGGACTTGGTAAAACAACTCTAGCCCAATTGCTTTTCAATGAGGGGAGAATCAAAGACCATTTTGAATCCAGGATGTGGGTTTGTGTTACTGCTGATTTCGACCTGACAAGGATTATTAAAGAAATGATTGAGTTTCATTCAAAGATGAAATATGGTGACAATTTATCGATAGGCCTGCTGGAGTCTCGTCTTCTGGAGTTTCTGTCTGGAAAACGTTTCTTACTTGTTCTTGATGATGTATGGACGGAGAACTACATGGAATGGGAGCCGCTGCAAAAGCTGTTGAAGCGAGGGAATAAGGGGAGTAGAGTTTTGGTTACAAGTAGAACAGCTCAGGTTGCAGAGATAATGGGATCACAGCCTCCATATCTTCTTGAGTGTTTGCCTGAAGATGAGTGTTGGTCAATTTTCGAGAAAATTGTATTTAATCATGGAAATTTGTCAAGCGAAATGCGGCAGAAGTTAGAGGACATTGGCAGGAAAATTGTGGGCAAGTGCAAAGGTTTGCCTTTGGCTGTAAAGGCAATGGCTGGTTTTTTGCGTAACTACGATGATGATAACAAATGGCAAAAAGTCTTGAGCAGTAATATATGGGAACTAGATGAAGAGACTTCAAGAACACGGCCTAACATTCTGCCTGTTCTGAAATTAAGCTACGATCATCTTCCTCCTTATCTTAAACATTGCTTCTCCTATTGCGCCCTATTCCCAAAAGCATATATTTTTGATAAGGTGGAGTTGGTCAAATATTGGGCTGCGCAATCATTGATTCGATCAAGAGGTCAAGAAAGAGAAGAAGATGTTGGAATGGAATACTTCGATGAATTGTTTGTGAGGTCCTTCTTTCAACTTTCGAAAATCGACAATAAGGTGAGATATCGTATGCATGATCTTATCCATGACCTGGCACAATCGATTTCGAGCGCACTTTGTTGTCAAGGAAAGGATGACAAATCATGCAGTAGCTCTCTGGAAACTCGTCATGTGTCATTGCTTTGTAAAGATGCAGAGCAGTCAGCTTTGAGTGTTGTTAAAAATTCTGAGAAGCTGAGAACACTTGTATTCCCTACCGAATACTTGAAGCAATTTGGTCGTGCCCTGGATAGGATTGTTAAACTCAAATACCTTCGCATGTTGGATTTGAGTTCCAGTACAATCTTGGAACTGCCAGATTCTATTGCACAGTTGAAGCTGCTGCGCTACCTTGACATTTCAAAAACTGAAATTAAGGTACTTCCCAACTCCATATGTAGTCTTTACAATTTGCAAACGTTAAAACTTATAGGCTGTCTTTGGCTCATGGAACTGCCCGAGGACCTTGCAAACTTAGTTAACCTTCGTAATCTTGAGCTAGATGATATGTTCTGGTTCAAGACTTCCACATTGCCATCCAGAATAGGAAAGTTAACCAATCTGTACAATTTACATACATTTCGGGTTGGGTGCAAGAGTGGATATGGAATTGAAGAACTGAAGGAGTTGGCATATGTTACGGGAACATTGCACTTATCGAACCTGGAAAATGCTGTGAATGGAAGGGAGGCAAAAATGGATGACAAAGAGAGACTTCAGAAGCTGGTATTAGAATGGAGCAACAGAAATGTCGATCCACAAAATGTATCAGATGTAGATAAGCTACTCGAAGACCTGCAACCTCATCCAAATCTCAAAGAGCTGCAAATCCTTAACTACTTAGGCATTAGCGTACCACGTTGGATGAGAGATGGTCGGCTCAAAAATCTGGAGATTTTGAGGTTGAAAGGGTGCACTAATTGCAGAATCCTCTCTCTTGGTCAGCAGCCTCATCTTCGTGAGCTCTACCTCAAAGGAATGCTGGAGTTGGAGAAGTTGCCAAATGATGTGCAATTACCAAACCTCCTCCGACTAAAGATTACCAACTGTCCCAAGCTAAACGAGTTTCCTGAATTCTTGCCTAATCTTGGGGTTATGAAGGTCAAGAAGTGTTCATCATTAAAGGCTCTTCCAGTGACTCCATCTCTGCAATTTCTCGTACTCATTGATAATCTTGATCTGGAAAATTGGAAAGAAGCACTAGTGGGATTGATTTGCACAAATGATGCGGGTCAATCTGAACCCCGCCTCAAACATTCTTTTATTGAACTCTTGGAAATGAAAGTTATCAACTGTCCCAAGCTGCAGGCACTGCCACAGATCTTTGCCCCACAGAAACTGGAGATAAGTGGATGTGAAGTATTGAGCACCCTACCAAATTCACGCTTCAGCCAACGTCTTCAACTTTTAGCTTTGGATGCATGCCCGGATGGAAAATTGGTGAGGGCAATACCTGAAACCAGCTCTCTGAACTACATGATCATATCCAACGTCTCAAACCTAGATTCGTTTCCAAGATGGCCTAATCTTCCAGGACTGAAGGCTTTGTACATTAGTCATTGCAAAGACCTTGTGTCCATATCCGGAGAAGGAACATTGCAAAACTTGACCTCCCTATCATTGCTGTCCATACGAGACTGTTCCAAGCTTGAAATTTTTCCAGATGAAGTTCTACCAACTTCGCTTGAGTGTTTGATTATTGCTTCATGCTCCACTCTGAAGTCTCTTGGCACAAAGGGAACAGTAAAGAGCCTCAATTCGCTCAAGGACCTTTACATCGAGGACTGTCCCCTGCTCCAGTCCTTTCCGGCGAATGGTATTCCTGAAAATCTGCAACATTTGGTTATTCAAAATTGTCCTTTGCTGACAGAAAAATGCCAAAATGAAGATGGACCAGAATGGATAAAGATCAAGGACATTCCTGACCTGGAGATTGATTTAAACAAAGGTAGTACTCCAAATATACCAAAGAAAAAAGCATCTTCAACAGCAGCTTGGTATCGTCCATTTGTTTGCAGTGGAGGTTAGTGCTTTCAAATATTTCTTTATTAATTGTATGCGTACATTTATGCAGGGAGTATCATGTTGTGTGTAGGTGCATGTGTATGTAATCCGAAGCTTTCAAATGTATGCAGGATTCAAAGGGAAAGAGAAAATGGAATCAGGGGACCCTTCTGCTTCGACAGTATATAGTAAGTATTCAATAACTCAGCTGATCTCATTGCATTTATTTTTCAGATATATTGAAGCCTGCTACTGGGATCAATAACTTGGAATTCAATGGAAAAGTAAAATGAATTTCAAAAAAAATGTTTCTGTTAGTAAAAAGATGTCTTTCAGCTGATGACACAGTATTTAAAATCTTAAATCTGCTTTGCAATTGTAGGTCCCTAGACCAGCAAGTCCTTGCTTATTGCTTCCATGCTTGCTACATCGATCGTTTAAACAAAATCCCATGCAGAGTTGGACTGGTATTTTGGTGATTTGTTAGTATTCAAAGAAATTAGTCAAGCTTTCTGTTTGCTAAGCTTGTTTGTCTCTTTGGTCCGTTTGTTTGTGTAATTGTTTTGAGTGGGCTTTCTTATTATTCCCACAGGGATGTTTGTTTGTTTTCTTCTCATTAATAAATGAGCTTCTAGTTACTGTACACGACCCATCTCCTAATCCTAATTTTCACTTTCATTATATACAATTATCAACTGCTACTAAATAAAAGGGAGAACACATAAATTAAAGAAATATAATAGCAAATGATGTGAGTAAGGTGATAGTAGTAATATAATCTTGTGATATCAAAATAAATATGAAGAAAATTATATTTGTATTTCAATAATTTAAGAAATTTCATTCAATACAAATAATGTAATTATTAAGAGTTAATTATTTTTATGACTGTTACCCCTCCATTCCTTACTATATTAACTTCCACAGTCATAGGGCTTATAAATAGATACGATTTTCTCTCCATGGTAGCTTTGTTTCTAGGATAGAAATCACACAATTTCTATAACATCTCAACTCTTGTTAGCTCTTTACTTTTCTTTCTGTAATAATTATGCATTTTTATATTGGTTTCTGGTTCTGGTTCTGTTTCTGGTTCTAGTTCTTTTGTTTACTAGTTAGTAGTTATAGAATTGTGGGTGGAATATTTTATTTTGTATTAGCTTTACATAAAAATAAATACTAATATCTATTAGTGTTATCTAATAAAAAAATTTGAATATTTTTCTTATCTCAATTTGAAATGATGAGAGTCGAAATTTATTAATAATAATAATAATAATAATAATAATAAAGATAATAAAATTTGATGTTTTTCAAGAAATAAGTAATTTCACACCCTATCCAAACTTTTTAAAAGAAAAAAATCCTTCTTTAAGTTTAATATGATATGGTAATTGACTTAAATTTTTTTTTAAAATTTTGAAGCTTGAGATAATATTTCTTTTGATGTTCATAACTTCAAAATTTAGATACTATCAATTAAAATAATAAAATTATAAACAGATTTTAAATTTTTTTAAGCTTGAGATAATATTTCTTTTGATGTTCATAACGTCAAATTTTAGATACTATCAATTAAAATAATAAAATTATAAAAAGATTTTAATTAAAAAAAGGATATATTAATTTATTGTAATTAAAATATAGACTTTTGAAACCTTGATGTGAACAACTTTAATCTAAAACATGCCTGAATTTTATTAATACTCTTATCAATCTTAGTCTTCTCATCAGTCTGAATTGTTAACTTCTAATTGGTTACATCACATGAATATTGTCTTCCTATCAATATGTTTGTTTCCAAAAAATTGCTCACATTTGGCCCTCAAGGAATTGAAAAAAACCCTTTTGCTTTTACTTTACTTTTGAATTTGCTTTAATTTTTAATTATTTTAAACCAATTTTTTTGGTCCAAAAGCAAAAATCATGGAAGGAAGGATTATCTTCTTCTCCTATTTTTTTCCGGTTTCTCTTTAATTGCTTTTAAAAAAGCAAGAGGTGGAATGGAATATGATTGGTAATTGTTGTAGCCCTAATTAATTTTATTTATTGCATGTATTTTAGTTTTAGAAGATGGCTTTCAAGCAATAAGATTTATTCGGTTGTCATCTTCATTAATCACTGTAAAAAAAAAAAATTATGTCCTCTAAATTTAACTCTCTAAAAGAGAGATTTGCCGATTTGAAGTATGTAATTATTTTCAATATTTATAATTACCCATAATCGTGAGAAAAAAAAAACAATTAATTTTTGCTTGCTTTCATTTAATTACTTTGCATTTGCTTTTTGGTATCTCTAAGCACTATTTTTTTTTATTAATTAAAATTTGAATATTTTATTTATTTATTTTTGGTTTTTGTTAACCTTTCACTAGAAAAAAAAAAATTAGAGATGTTCTTGCATTAATTAAGTTTCAAGGGTTATTTGCTTAAAATATGAAAAATAAAAAAGTTTTGTTTTCCTTCTAAGAGGATTTTTGTTATGAAATATTATAAAATAATCAAGTGGATAAAAATTTGCACTACTTTTAAATGATGTATTGAATATATAACGTGTTAAGGATAAATAACAATTTTTTTTTAATTTATATTATTATTTTTTTAAAGAAATCTATTTTGGTGTATAAATTAAGTAAAATGTATGATATATTATGTCTTAATTTTAATATCCTTATTAAATTTGTTTATTTCTCACTATATAAAATTTTAAAACTATTAATTAACTTTTTATTAAATATTTTAATTGTTATTATAAATTATAATTTATAATTTAAAACAACATAAATTCTTGCTTTATTTGTTTCACCATTTTTTTGAGAAGAATAAATAAAAAAAAATTATATAGTATATAACTAAGCACGTAAAATGAAATACACAAATTTATTTTTTATTTTTAAATAAATAATTAACATAATTAATTTTTTTTATTAAAATAACTTTATTTTTTATTTATAAATATTTTTAATATATATATTAATCGTTGAAAAGACATAATATATCAAAATATTCGATTTTAGATATTATAAATTTATAAAATAAATAACTTAATCTTATAGTCAAACATCAAAAAATAAAAAAAAAAAATAAACGTAGATATTCAAATATATATTTAAATTTATTAATTTTAGAGCTATTAGTATTTGGATTTAAAATAATTAAATAATAACCTACCTAAGGAATCTATTTGTATGTTTAAGTTAAATCAATGTGTTTCATTAACTAATAATCTGTCCATTGTCCTTCATAAATAATAATTTTAGATATTTCCAAAGTTATATTTATATTAAATATAGTTAGCTATAACTGACCTTCAACCTAACAATCAAAAATATTAAAAAAAAAAAATCTTATTTTAAAAAAAATAATATTGTAATTCTTCAATTCAAAAATCTAACTATAAATATAGAGAAATCAACTCCAAATTTATATGTAAATTGGGTTCTTGGAAATTAATTTATATATATATATATATATATATATATATATATATACAGTACACACACACACACACACATCAAACCTTTAATCTCAAAGCTTTGATTCAATATTTTACAACTTAATTATTATATATTAAAAAATGGTGTGTTAATTTAATCCTAGAATAATGTGATTTTTAATTCACAACACTTATACAACATTAAGGACTAAATAGTATTAAGTTACTACTTTGATATAAACGATTAGGACTTCTTTGTTTTTGTGTGTTAATGTTTAATTGTTTGAATTTGTTTATATTAAATAATTAAAATTGTTTATTTTTACTTTTTTTTTTATTTATTTAATGAACCTGTTAGACATTTTTTGTTTTTAAAAAATAATTTTTGTTTTTTTGTCTGAATCTTAAAACTAAAAATATAATAAAATATATTCACAAAAATATTCTTACTTACTTAATTTATTTATAGATTAATCCATTTTTAAAAAATTAACACTTTTTTTAAAGATATATATGTTTTTCATTAAGGAATTATACAATTTAAAAAATTTAATATAATAAAATAAATAAAAAATAATGTTTTTGATATATTTTATTATATTTTAATTTTAATTTCATGGTATCTTTTAAATTAAAAATATATATTTATTTTTATATAAAATAAGTAACTATTGTAAATTTAAAAATTTATTTTTGTTAATATTTAAAATTATAAAAATATAAAGCTAAAAATATTAATTTTTAAATTTTTTATTTAAAAAATAAATAATTTGACATAATAAATTAGTCATATTCAGAGATTCAGACATATTTAAATTTCAAAATCTTATACATAAAGTTAGGAGATTTTTTTTTTAATTTTTAATTTTTATTTTTTTGGACTTTTCCAAATCAAAATCCAAGTGAAACACCAAGAAAATTAAGAAAGGTTTAGGATTTAAAAAATATTATAATCTACCCAAGGAAATAAATCTTATTTTAAATCCAAGAACAGCAATAATGAGAGAACAACAATATGACTCTAATTTCTCTTGACATGAAAGGTTGTAATTATCACCATAATTTGAACAAAGCTAAAGGCTCTGCCTCTCATCACTGAACAACCATTATATATTGTTATTTTGTAGTACCTGAACATTAAATCTCAACAGAACGACAAAAAATTGTTAAATGAAAAAGAAAATAAGTAACATGTTTAAAATTTTTTTCTTAACATTAATTTGGAAAAGGGAATTTTATTGACAACCTAATCTTTCCACACATAAAATCCACCTCCAACAGCTATTTATTAATGGAGTATATAGTATAATGTCCACCAGGGAAGCAAACTGTGTTGCTTGCTTGCTAATGATCAAACAATGTCGTTTTCATTAATACTGCTTCACTAAATCAACGGCTTCCAATTTTTTCCCTCATCGTCCTGAATAAAGAGTAATTCTGAATATCCCCTATATAGACTTGTTTTTATTTGCTTAAATGATAAAAGTATAGTTGGTCTTGATTGACTTTCAAACTATCCTGATGAATTTAGGTAGAGAGATTACCACTATATATAACCAAAGAACAGAATCAGATTGTTGTTACTTAAAGCCATCTCTTCTGTATATATACTACTTGTAAAGCAAGGGAGAGAAAAGAATGGTGGGTACTAGTTAAAATCTTTGATTCAACTGACCTCTTGTGGTGGCACATTAGGAGCAATGGCGAGCATAGGGGCAGCTTCATCACCCTCACCGTTGGTACCTTCTCTTCTGGTGGGAGTGTTTGGATTAGTGATCTTGGGTCCTAATATCTCCCTTGTAGTACTTCTGCTTGTTGCATTACTGATTGTACAAGTGCTCTCTATATTCTCTCCCATTTTTTCCATTTCTCCAGATAGCTTTAGCCACGATGCTGAAGGGTTTGGCTTTGGAACATTAATTCTAATTGTTATATATTTTGTTCTTCGCTATGGTCTATTCTAGCGTGGGCTCAAGAAAAACAGAAGACCAGGGATATAGATTCCAGTCTAAATACCAATGGATTCCTGCAATAAGCAGAAAAAAACTATAGAGGAAAATCTATACCATTTCGGAGACTTGTACATTCGCGTAGAAAATGTGTGTGCATCTTTGTTATTTTAGAGGAATTGTGCGAATAAAAATAATGGGTGTATGTTGTACATAATATATATCATCACCTGATAGTTATCAGCTTGTAAACTCTTTTTGGTTTAGTTTTATGCTCTCTGGTTTAATCAATGCTTTCCTGAACTGAAAGCAATCCTAAATACAGATTGAAATTTGAAACGAAGGATAACTATGCATCTAGGGAAAGCAGTCAATGGTACATTAGAAAATGTCAACTGAGATTCTAAATTGCCACTCCAAAAGGATACAAAAAGGTCAACAAAGAATATTCTCTTTGACAATATAGAACTGCACAAAAGTAAACAATCAGAATACACTGACCTAGTTCTTTGGTATGTTCTTCCCAACAATCTTAGCTGGAGCTATACGCAGAAGATTTCCAGGCTTACCAGGCACAGCACCCTTTATCATCACAACACGGAGATCATTGTCAATTTTAACAATCTTGAGCTTCCTGATCTTCCTTGTTGTCCCTCCCATCCTGCCAGGCATCTTCTTCCCCTTGTATACACGACCTGGCGTTGTTCCGGCACCAATAGATCCCAATTGTCTATGACTCTTAGAACCATGGGTCATTGCACCCCTTCTGAAATTGTGTCGCTTAATCCCACCTATAAGTTATTAAAAAAAGAAAAGGAACAATCAGGGTCAAATCAAATAAGGAATTTGAGGTTGCTGACAGAGTAGAAAACATACTTGTTACACAAATTAAGATAAGAGGATTGAATTAAGACGAGCATAATAAGTTAAAACTGAAGCCGGTCTTTAATTAACTGTCATTCTACTGCTGGCATTAATGATTGATTATAATACACTAACCAATTAGGAAAAACAGGAGTTTCTTCAAAAGATCCATCCTCAAAACATTGCCGAGGTTTCTTATGTTAAATTTGATGCCTGATGGATGCTGTTGAATGTAGATTCTACAAATTTAAAGCCATGCATGTCCACATCTTCTTTATTTTAACTTAAGAATGGTAATCAATGAAAAGTAATAACAATCTCAGCCAAGAATCAATTCTCTTCAACAGTGTTGACAAGAGTTAGATCAATGGAGAAGAATTTGGTAATTCTGTCTTTTATGATCCTCATCCACTGGTTAAATATCATTTCAGGGATCTTAGAAAACAGAAAAGTGTGACAATAAGAAGTATCAAAATCAAATCCAACTACAAATCAAGAGAGTGAAAAGAATTTGAATAAAAGAGCCCCCATGCAAACAAAAAGAGGATATGGTATTATAATAAAATGCGTGGGGTGATCAAGAACTGCAGAATGCAACCCTTCTTCTAAATTATGATTTAGGTTCTTCAAGAACTACTAGATCTTAGACTAGTCATCTGTGATTACTCCTGAAATTTTGGCACAAATACAGCTGCAGTATTTTCAAATTGTGACACATGCCTGCAAGTCATCCACCAAAAAACAATAGAACATGCAAGTTTCATACATACTCATTTTGGAAAAATTAGCCAATTTTTATAAATAAAATCTCCTCAAGTTTCTTATGTTTCTATAGAACTATAAAACTCTTCCTTTTCATTACTATATTTACGGAATGAAATTGGAATAAACAACACTCTTTTTCTGGGTTCTAAAATCCTGGAACATCTCTCAGATTGATCAGTAATTAATGGATCACATGAACGATTGCCAAGTTTCACTTCATTCAAATCAACTATGTCCACACTTGACATTTGAGTTGTTTTGGGTTTCTTAACTCCTATACTGTCTTGAACTATGATAAGCACAACCACAGCCCCAATCAACAGAATCAATCAAATCATACCATTTGTCACATAATGCACTCCCAACCCACACTAGCACCAAACATCCAGCATCTACATATGAAATTGTTCATACATTTCCCTATTTAAAATCAACCTTGGAACCAATGGCCATGTACCTCTCAGCATCTGAAACAAAACTACGAAAACATATAATTTGCTATACCAAAAAGTTCCCCTTCTCAATCGTCATAAAATATTTACTGCACTAATTATCCAACAAATTTCCTATACCAAGCATTACACATTTCACAATACTTTACAAATCCAACTAACATGTATCTTCACATAATCATACATAATCGACAGCAAACTAAACCAAACCAAAAAAGCCACACAAACTAAAACACAGAGAGAGAGAGAGAGATTACCTTGAAAACCTTTGCCAATAGTAGTCCCAGAAACATCAACAAGATTCCCTTCCTTTAAAATTTCATCAAAAACCAACTTTTGCCCAGCCTCAAACCCACCAATAGACTGCAACCTAAACTCTTGTAAATGCCGCATGGGTATTACTCCAGCCTTTTGCAAGTGACCCAACTCAGGTTTTGTCAATTTCTTGTCCCTGACTCTCCTGTAACCCACCTGAACGGCGTCGTAGCCGTCAGTTGCTTCTGTCTTAATCTGAGTCACGATATTCCCTTCTCGAAACCCAACTACAGTTACGGGCACCACAGTTCCATTGGGTTCAAAGTATGACATCATTCCAAGCTTTGTCCCCATGACACCAATTCCTGCATCATAGCTCATGGAAACTATGTGGGTCTGGGTTCTTTTCTTTGTCAAGACGAACGGCTTCTTCGTGGAGAAGAGAAGTGAGGTCTTGGTGGGGGAAAGAAAACTGCATTTTAGAGATGGGATTTGTGAAGAGGACAAAATTGGGCATTGCCCAATTGGTGAAAGAGAATAGATGGGCATTTGATATTAATTTAGTTTCAGTGATTGTTTTATCAAGAAAGAGTGAGCTTCAGAGTCTCAAAAATGGAGTATCTTATCCATATCTAAGCGCGTACATATAAACAGAAAAAACAATACTTTTTAAAGTTATTTATGAAAATAAATTTTTAAATCATCATTTTTTTGGTATTTTTTAAAATAATAGCAATATATTTATTTTGATTTAAGTTATTTTGGTTACTAGCAAGATACTTTGATTTAAGTTATTTATGAAAATATTTATTTTGGTTAATTCCCTTATTTATTATACTGATTTATTTTTTTTATATATTCCTGCAAAATGTAAGACTCTTATCCTATTTTTTTTAAGTAATAATTTGATTAAAAATATTTGAAAACCAGTAGTTTATAAATGTATAAATAATTTTATTAAATAATTAATCCTTCATTGACAACAAACAAATCAAATATGGAATACTGTTAGAAATCTTTTAATCTTAGCCTCTGAATCTCAACCAATGTAATTCTTTTTAAAATATAACTAAAAAAAAAAAATTGTATCATTTCTTTCTGATATTATACCACTTGAAATACAAACTTTAAACAAATAATATTAACCTTTTAAATCTAAATACAGAGTCACCGTCCAAGACACCACACTAGCAATCATTCATAATAACCATCTTTCGTTTATGAGGTAAAAGATATCCCAAATGTTCTTTGAAAATACAAAGCATAAGTAGGTATCAGCTCAACAAAGATCCTAGTACATTACATAGTCATAAAGATATTCATAAATTACATGTATTGAGTTTCAATATACCCTTCATTAATCTATATAAGTATGGTATCATCTGTATATATACTTCTATAAAAGATCAAATTTTTTCTGAGAAGCATGGCCTTGTAATTTTTTTTGTTGTTGTGTAAGCTCAGTTAGACCCATATGAAGGCTTAACATTCTCTGGAGCAGATGCATTACCAAAAGTTCTCCCCAACTGAAATCCACCATGGGAACGTGATTGGGTACTAGATTCTTTCTTTTTCTTCACCTTTTCCCGCCAACCAATAAGGCCAGCCTGCACATGCTGTTCGAATATTGCCTTCTTGAAGGAACTTCCCATCTTCATTTCATTCACAAAAGATAGGTTAAGTTTTTAACTTTTTAAATGAAGGTGGTGAAGTTTGTAATACAACAGGAACTCAACTCACCTGTGTGACAATGGCATAAAGTGGTAGGGTACTGTAACTACAGAGAAATTGAACGAATACCCTAGAGGAAAGGGAAAAAAAAAGAACAAATGGAAAAATCAAAATCTTGAATTACTCATTGAACATTGAACAAAAAACAAATCGAAACGGAAGCAGAATGGGTCATTGAGTCCTACCCAATGACGAGCCTTGGTACAATGTAACGAACTCGTCCCATTATGCAGGAGTTAAAGCCATATTGGATCTATAGACACACAAAGGCGTATGGTAATGTGCATGAAATCAGTTCAAAAAATGAACAACAGTTTGAAATTTTAGCTTACCCATATCCAAAAGAAAAATGCAATCTCAAACGAATTTTGGAATAGGATAAAATGGATCAAGAAGAGGACAATGTGGGGCCGATCAAACCAGAAGTGTACATCTGATGGTTGAACTACTAATTCTCCTTCAATGGCTACATGTTTCTCAGCAACCTCATGAGCCAATTCAATGATGACATGCTCCAGCTTGGTTCCGACAGCAAGTAGAAGCTGGGAAAATAGATAAAACATTGAATAAATACACCCGTATACAAACATTCTGAATAAAAAATTAAAGGTACAAAAGTCCATACCCATATACAACATTCTGAACGAACAACAGAAGGCATAAAAATCAATATCCACTAACCAATTATGACAAAACCAAGTCACTGATACATGCACATTATAACAAGTGTGGAGTTGTGAGGAAAGAAAAGAAAGGGAGTGGGAGGTGGGTGGGTGTGGAACAAACAAATAGGTGCACAAATTCACAAGCAAACTGGATAGTGAAATCAAACATTTGGGTGGACAAAACCAGCAACTTAGATGCAAAATCATGACAAATTCAACACTAGAGGGAAATCATATAAAGATTTAACACTACCCACAATGAAAGGAATGAATGCTATCCAGAAGTATGTATGCCAACCTGCACAAGAAAAAGGCAATACATCATGACAACAACAATCTCACGCTACCATATACCATTTAAAAGAAAAAGACAAAAAGGAACGTTAAAATGACCTTGATATTATGGTAGCATAATTTAGTCATGCTAACATAAATATATGGAATTCTAACACTGTCAGATTGAAGAATATAAAATGCAAACAAGAGAAACGTTATACTCTATGTATTAAGCAAAGATGTTTTTCTGCACTATCATGTAACTAATGAACTTGAAAGGTGAAATATTATCAAATGGCCACACAAAGTAAATACTTCGAGAAAGAAATGAATTGGCAATATAAGTAAAACATGATGGCGATTTTCATATAGATGAGTACCAAAACAAAAGAGAGATCAGGCTTGACCTCAATGTATTTGGAAAAAAGCGGGTATAGCATTGACAAGAGAAGACAAGAGTCAGAAAATAAATGTCCTTGAATCATTAGCAAGGATGTCAATAAATGCACCCATAAGGAGCCATCAGAAATAGATTGATAGTGCAAACATGATAGAGGGGAAGGCAAACACTGTTGTGGTTTCAGACACCAAGAGCAGCACGACCTTTTAGCCAATAATTTATCTAAAAATGTTACCCCTCGTAAAGAAGATTGAACAAATAGATGAGTATAACCAAACCCAAAACACTGAGACAGCGCCTCTTTACAATAAATTGAAGGAAACTAAAAATTGGGTGAAGGAAACAATAAATTTGCTTAAATTTTATCATATATACAGGAAAAGGGTTAGTCTTATAATGATCTTTCTAGCATCTGTTTATTAAGACTAAAATTTTATCACCAGAGATCAAGTTTTTCCTTGTCCACATTCTGAGCAAAAAACTTAACCATTTAAGATACACTATCTTGATGTGACATTGAGAGCTTAATAAAAATCACCATTCCATAGAATTTTCATGAAATTTGGCATTAAATAAGAGTAGTATCCCTATTGACTGATAAAATAGCAATGATATTCATACACAGAAGAAGAGTAATACGATGAAAATAAGTCACGTCTCGAATCGGTTGATTGACAGGAAAATTAGTCACAAAGCCATACCATGATAATTGGTAATAAGAGGACAGGAGGCTACTAGATGAGCTTGAAGAATGGACCAAATGCAATATAAGCCATGATTGACTTGTGTTCAGCCAAATAAGAGGAAATATTTCATTGTGAAAATGCCTTTTATTGTGGCTGTTAAGAACCAATAAATCTAAAGTCACTGGAACTTTAATGTAATATTGGGAGTATTGCTACAAAACAGAACATGAAAATAGTAAACTGTACTTGGTATCATTATTCTAACCACTAGTTTACTTACCATTAATATTCAGTAACAAGAATATGACCACAAATATCCAAAGATACCAGCTGCAATGGTGAATTAAGAAGAATCAATACGTAAATCAGCATTAATGTTCAAAGCAATATGTCTGGTAGATATTCACCACAAAAAATAGCTTAAAAAGGCTTACCTTATACCAACAACTCGCTTGAAATCATCTTCAAGGGCACGTATCATGTATTTGTGGAAATTAAAATTTGGATTTCCCCTGCAATGGGTCTAAAGTATAAAGAAAGAATATGTAATCAAATGCCTAAAGATCACACTTAATACATACAATACAATGGCATCTTAACAATAGATTCCTTACCATGATGAAACCTAGTCGCAGTGTCACGTAATCTGCTTTGGTAATGGATGCATAGAATTGCTTGAAAAAAGATTGCTATAAGGACACAAGAAGAAGAAAAACGTCAGAGTCCCCGTTTAGCTGCACTAAGAAAAAAAAAATTACTAATCATTCTGCTTCTAAAATATACTAGAAAGGGTAAGACCTTTGACTTTAATTTTGTTTCCACAACCGTGTAAAAACATAACAACCAGAGTGTAAGTACTGTACTAGTTGACCACCAGTTGCTTCTAGCAGAGAATGCCTATATATCTGTTAGTAAAAACATCTACATGTGTATATGCTTGTTTGTTTATCTTATTCCCAGAGAAAAAACTGTTAAGCGAGGATAAAATTGTTTGTTCACAAAATCTGAGAGAAGTCAAAGCCACACAGTCATGCCAATATTATGCAAATACATGATGTAGCTCCACAACAGAAGAACAATAAGTGATATATGTACATACCTTACTATATACTAAGAACAATAAATGGTACAGTGATTACTATATCTTACAAAATATTAGAGGAAATAACTCACCACCCAACCCAGCAGAACTGAATCTTTACCAATACCCAGAAAATGCTCTCGAATAAAAGCATGTTGGTGAACATGGGTGACTTTATTCTTCAAAACTGCAGTTATACAGTTGATAATTAAAACAAGCAACAAAGATGAATGACAGATTGATTTTCCATGACAACAAAAAGGTCATTTGCTGAGCAAGTTGTCTTCAGTTCTGTAATGAAAAAGCAAATCAAATACAGAAAAGAAAAGCTTCACTGATTAGATTGATAAGTCATATTGATATTTTTTATGGAATAACTTTATTTTATTACCATTAAATAAACAATTATATTTTGAACTATGTTGAGGGAATATAAATAAGACCACATAATTCACTAAGAAATAAAATAATTACAAGGATGGATATCAACTATGTAATTTGTGATAGATCCTACCCTCCTCTGTATCAAAATTTTGTTTTGCAATTGAATCCTCCCAGTGTTTCCATTGACGTATCTATACAATGAAAAAGAATGTTACTGAAGCAGAATACACTAATAACAAAATAGGATTTAATAAACAGGTAAGAAAAGTGCATTGCTTGCTCACCCTTGCTCCTCCAAAAACAATAGTTAAAACACAAAAAGACACGTGGACAATGGCTAGGATAAAAATGAAGATATGAAGATGATGCAGTGCTTCAGTTGACAACAACGGCATCTTATGCTGAAAAGAATCAAATGAAAACAATTCAGACAACTTAATTATAATACACACGCAGCTATGTATAAAAGCTAGAAATTTGTTAAGATAATTTAAGAATATACAAATCTGATGCATAAGATGGTCCATAAGTGTGTCACAGTGGGATTAGTATTGATAGCAAATTCAATTGATTAGAACTGCACAGAGATTTAACTAGGCCATAGGATCATTGCTACATAATGATACAACTAATAAACTGCCAAATAGGACACAAGATCTTGATTCAAAATTGTTCAGAGATCAATGCTTATTCCCAAGAGAATATGATAAAATATCCTTACATTATCCTTCCACCTATTGTTTGGGGAGAGGCTTGCTTTAAGTTGGTCAGTATTGTAGCATCTACTGCTGATATCAATTTCATCAAAACGATAATATCAACAGAATACTAATCACATGGACACTGTCAATGGATATCAAAAAAATTGAAAGGGGTAATGTTGAATTCATAGTTCTCGTCCAACAAGATAAGACAGATAAAGGTCAATGAGTAATGAAGTTTACCTTTCTAGCACAATAACCAGTCTCAGAAGATGCAGATCTTTCAGCTAGAAGACGCCTAGCTGTGCCAAGAATGGAAGAAGAAAAGAACATCTGAAAATGTGATGTTGTGGTACCATGAGATTCCTGTCCTTCTGCAACTGTTTCTTTGCGTTTACAAGGAAGCATATTATCGAGAAAATCAGCATGAACACACATTTTGGAGATTGCTTTCTGAAATACCGATAGCAGCAGAGATATAAAACCCAATAGCATCAATTCTGCCACACAATTCCCAATTTCGCAACTTATTTCTAATGTATCAATTTCCCTACTAATATATACAAATAACCATATAATTTACAGGAATATTTGTACCACTCGCAAATACACATCAAAAATATATCAAAGGAAGAACACATGATTTCCATTTTTGTATCTTTTTGGAGGACAAGGGAGACATTGAGGAAGAAAACAACTTCATTTAACAAACACATCTTCTTATCCACAAACAAGCCTGCCTGCCTACATACATAACATAAAAATCTATAAAGCTTGAATTTTTCTGAGAGCATTACACATCAAAACAGATATTTTTTTTAATGAAAATCCTCGGGGAGGGGGAGATTGAGGGGAATGGGGAATGGGAGGAATTGTTGAACCGAAAACCCAGATCAGGTAACCCAATTTGATTCAGTTATAGATACATAAAACATAAATAACATTCTTTATTAATCATGGTAAACAAATGTTGAAACAAATATTAAACATAATATCAAGGAAAGTGAAAAAACAAATGAAAAAGAAACAGAGAAAAGTTTAAACCTTCTTTCACTTCCTGAAGGGCTTCGTAAAGCGATTTCTGTTTTTTGTTTTTGAGATATACTCCGATATAGTACAGGAGTCTTTCCACCCCCAAAGAAATGGCAACGATCACAGTGCATACAGCAGCCACCACCCATGTCGGAGTGTACTCCAATGGTTCACCTTCTTCACGACCACCACTCATTTTTCTTTAGATACTCACACTACAAACACACTCTCTCTCTGTACGTTCTGTCTGTGTTTATCTCCTATCTTTGTCTCGAGACTGGGTACTGTTACTCTTCTTCTTGTCTGTCAACTCCTCTCATTTCTACGCTTCACATACATTCCCGATGTTCATATTCGTTATCATTTTAGTAAGACAATCTAAATAAATAAATGAACAAACCCTGTTTCCTTGTTAGTGATTGATAACTAAGGGTTGCGTAAAGTGTGAATCGTGTGTTTCAAGTAAGAAAATATGGGGTGAACCCTGTGCTTCACGTAAGAAAATGTGGGGTGAACCTTGTATTTCGGGTAAGAAAATATGGGGGGAAACTGAACACCCAATTTTTTTTTTTTTGTTCTAAATTTTTGTTCTTAATATATAATTTATTGTAGGGTGCTTTTTAAAAATAAAATTGATGCTTCACCATAGAGTCTTGAGATTTGATTACATATTAAGATAAAGACCATCGAATAATCAACAGTTCGACATGGAAGGTTGAATTTTGTTCGAGAAAATGTTACTTTTATTTTCTTGTGGGTATTTTTTTAATTTATTTTTATTTTTTATGTTGATAGTTTTATAAAGTACTACAATTGTATAAGCAAGAAGAAATCCGTGTCTTGGACTATTAGTTTGTCAATTTTTGGATGTGATTGGTGCTACATATTAAATAAATGAACAAACCCTGTTAGGGACTAATAAGTAATAATCTTCCTCCTCCTCTCTCTCTCAAGTTATTTATTTAAAAATTTTGAGGATAATGGATAATGAACACAAATTAAAAGACTAATTTTTGAGCCTATTCCCACCTAAATTTTTTAATGAATCTATAACTCTCGTAATATTCATTAATAATTGAGGAATAATTTAACAAGCCTTTCCATTTGCAAATAATTACTTTTTTTAATTAAAAAATTCTTTTATTATTGTTATTTAAATTTATAGTATAACCATTCTTTAATTCTTAAATATTGTTTTAGAAAATTTCACGAACTAAAATGTTATTGCCCCATAAATATTTTAAGCATGTGGTCCGTAGGGAGAGAAAGCCTCTCTCTCTCTTTCTTTTTTTTTTCATTGAATGTAGTCTATCACTTTAAGGTCATGACAACCTTCTGAATTGATACAAATGATGGCATGCATCTCTGAGGAGGGTTGGGACGGCCAACCATCATCCCAGAACTTGGGCTAGAAATTTTCAAGCTGTAATCGGGCAGCACTGAATGATAAAGCCGATGTTAGACCATTGTTCAAGCAATAGTGGTTTGAATTCGAAGTAAAAAGTAAAAAAAAAAAACAAAAAACAAAAAACAAATTCTGAAGTCATTGTCGTTGTAAAAAACAAAGGAAAAGATTCCTCTTGTAAATACTGTTATTCTGTATTAGAAAATTAAATATAAATAATTATTTAATCAGTGAATCACGACTCCACTAACTTTATTTCGTTAAAGTGAACTCCAGAAAAACGTTTCACTTTTCTTCTTTGTCGTGTAGAATGGGAACGACTCCCAGTCAATCAATAAACATAACATTTTCATTTCTAATCTTTCATTCACAAAAGTTTTTAGGATGATTTTCACATATCTCCCTTTGTATTTCATAAAACAGCACTTAGAAATTAACAAAAAATCTATGGTTCTAAGTAACAGAATACAAATCACTATGTTAAATGAAAAAAAAATAATAATCACATTCTCAAATCATGTAAAAAATACAAATCCTATAAATCAAATTACACCTAGATTACAAAACAAAACCACCACCAAAGAATAACAACCTATCATATATCACCACTAATCTTTCTATTGAGATGGATATCTTTGCGTATGATAGTAGCCCAAGGCATGAATAGCACAGAGATTCAAACCAACCAACAAGGATTGTCACTTGTATAATTCTGAATAAACAAATGGGCTAGGGTATACGCGTGCACAGTTTTTCACCAGCCAAATCTCACTCAAATAAGGGTATTTGGGTAAATTAACAAAAAGACAGTAGTCAATTAGCAGTCAACAAATCAAATACTTTTAAACCGGGGGGTTGGGGTTGTTAATTAACGAAAACATTTTCTCTAGGTGTTATTTTCCCAAACCTTATATCTTAATCAAGACCAAAAAAACTTATGAGACACAGCAAAGGGCAAATACCAACTGTCTGTGAGTCAGATAGCCAACTGACATCAACCAATTTGTGAGTCAGACAATCAAACTCATATCAACTGATTAACGCATGTCAATCCTTCCCCTTAGTAAAGCATATAACCAAATGAAAACTTTAAAATAAATAATAACATGATGGTTGAACAGTAGCAACAACCTCATGTTATACAAGGCTAAAGAAATTTTATTTTATATAAAATATAAAATGATATAATAAATAAAGATGAAAGAAATCATTGAAAGTATTGTATATACATCATCCGAACTTTACATTTCTCTTTTCCTCCCTCCCTTCCTCTCAAGTTATGTCAGGCTTCTAGAAATCAAAACCATCATTCTTCCCCCATTCTCTCCACTCTCATCATAAAAATATCTAATGGAGGAAAAGCAAAAATGGGGAAAGAATAATTACCAAAAATTAATCTTAAGAAAAAATTATATAGCTGTGGTTTATGAATATAATTAAAAAAGGAAAAAAAATAAGAGAAAAGAAACCCACTGCTAACAAATGTCAAATTTTGGGAACTAAACCTGGAGTGGAAATATACAGCATTTACAGGCATGCGAGTCAGTGATTGCGGTCAGGTCAGCCATTGAGCTTTGCTAAAAACTGGTTCAGATTGTACTCTTCAGTGTACTGGGATTGATCCCAAAGCTCTTCTAGTCCACCAAGTATGGCCTTTAATCCCTTCCCTGTACCTATTAATTTTGGATCTCCATCCATATCGGACTGCTTTGAGACCGAAACACCCTACATGGAAATGTTGGGATTCAGATAAAGAAAAGGTATGTGTAGAACAAATGCCCAATTAAGAATTAGAAAATGTTAAGAAACTGCTGTTAGCAAAATACCTTTTTAGGCATTTCTGCCGATGCAAACAAATCAAGCAACTGGTCAGTATTCATTGTTTTCAGACTGGCATTCTCTGCATTAACTACAGCATTGGCCACAGAAACTTTGAAACGTTGGAGGCTCATGACTTTCTCTTCCAGGGTTCCACGCATAATGAGACGATGGACATGCACAACCTTTTTCTGACCTAATCTATGTGCTCTGTCCATGGCCTGCAAGTGTACATAATAGTTGCAAAATGCTGGATGTAAGATGCCATAATAGCAGAAACAAATAATACTTGTAAAGGAAAGAAATGGAACAGACAGATCTTCAAGGTCTAAATTATGTATTCCTGTTGGTATTTTACACCAAAGCTACATGCAGTTGGGGTAAAAAATGGAGATTATTTTAGATCAAGGGGTCAAATGACTACTGCATTTCAATAGTGCATCAAAGCATGTTTTAATCTGTAGTCTAAAGTAGAGATTTTCATCATCCATGATCAAGAATATTCAGAATTAATCATCAAATTTGCATGGAGTTATCCATAACAAGTTCTGAAAGCTTGTATTTGTAGGTAATGTGTAGGCTATACAGGTTCCGCTTTCTACTTTGAGAAGAAATAAAATTCTGCTCTGCTTAAACAAGATGTATCTAAATGCAAATGGAACAACATAAAGGCAGTAAAGTAAGCATTAATTACCTGATGGTCTCGCATTGGATTCCAATCATGCTCCATAAAAATGAGGGTGTCAGCAGAAGTCAGGTTTAAACCCAGGCCACCAACTGCAAAAAGAGACAAAATCTAAGTACAGTGCACTTTGTGACTAACCTACTAAGCAAACAAGAACAAACCTACCATGTGTTGTGAGAAGCAACGCATCAATGGTAGGGTCTGAATTAAACGCCTTCACTATGTCAAAACGTTTCTCTGACTCAACAGATCCATCCAACCGTAGGTATGTTACACTGTTACAAAACCAAATGTAAAACATTAGACAATAAAATATCAAATTTTTGCAAATCTACTCATTGCATGATTGATTACATGAAATTTTTAGCATAATACTGTTAAAAAAAACACAAATTCAGAAAATTGCAAAATGCCAATTCATTTTCGTAATGATTAAATCATTGATTATTCGGATCATATAGCTTATGGGTTAATTACTTTTAAGAGCTTGTACTAATTTAAAAAGTATTGTCTCCAATTTCCAAATTGAATCAGGGCATACTGAAAAGAACAAATTTTCCAATAAACGGTCAAAAGGAATAACAAAAAGACAACGGACTCTGTAGGATTTTTAAGAATCGGAGGACAACACAGATGTTGGTTTCAGAGAGGCCAAACAACTGGCTCTGTTTCCATGTTTGAATGTTTAAGTGCTTCTATCACAATGTAAATTTTTGGTGCCTACCGAATTCAAATCACAACAATATCCTTGTCTGAATCTTGTTGTGAGGATGGGATAGGCAGGAGAGGATGGTTATATTAGTAATATATGAGATCATGGGAAATTAGAGACAGTATCAGAAAACTACTGCATTCCAAGAACAACAATAGTACACATTGACTTAAACACAGGCAGTACAAGAATGCAAGAATAAGAACCTTTTATAGTACGACAAAATATATAACTAATATACATTTAACAAATAAATACAACCAATGGCAAAGCAGGATAGATAAGACAAAAAATAGAAACTCGTATGTGAGCTTGGAGACTTGTGATAACGCTCTCTTATCTTCTGATAAAGTATTTGAGAACAAGAATTACACAAATCCATATAAGCAAGCAATGATTTGACAATCTGAAAATAAAGATTTGGAGACTCACTTCTTCATATGGGTCTGAAACAAGTCTCTTTCAATAATGTCTAGCAAGGCCTACATTAAACACCATTGTTAATATACAAGAGCATGGTGTGTATATATATATATATATATATATATATTGAACACATGAGAAAGTAAGTTAAATACAGAGTAACCATTACTTTATGCTGAGCAAATATCAGAACTCTGTGCTGCCCAACATTAACAGCACTTTCAGAACTAGAAGCATCCACACCTATTCCACACTCCTCCATTATCTCCTGAAGGGCAACTAATTTGGGAGAGTGATGGAGTTTATGTAGTTCAGAAATGATGTCGGAACTACCAGGAAAGAATTCTGACAAATGACATGAAAGTGACTCTGGAATCTTGTCACCAAGAACAAGCAGAGGATGACTACAAAGTTTTAGCAAGTACTGCAGTGCCTGGAACATGACAGATAGGACACAGATAAGATACTGCATATCTGATTTCATATAAAGAGTTAAAACAACCAATCATATTACCTGGAAAACATGTGTAGATGCTTTTGCTGAGGCAATACTCCCTTCTCCTTTATCTGCTGACTCATCAACTTTTACCATACTTGAAATTTCTTGTTTTGCATGCGAACCAGAAAACTTTTCATAAAGTTTTAATTGGACAGGGCTCAGATCACAGTATCTGTCCTGAATTATCTTTTCGGGAAGGTCGGACAAAACTTCTTCTTTTGTTCGACGGAGAAGGAAAGGCATGACCTATAAAAGACAACCACTCTCAGCCAAAAGTGTAGGATACATTGCTCTCAGCAGGAGAAAACCATAAAAAGATAAATAAAATATAAAAAGAGAGGATGAAGATTACCTGCTTGTGCAATGCCTCCATAGCTAGTACCCCAGCTTCAGCATCCTTGGCAGAACGTTTAGAATCTCTAGCTGCCACCAGCGGCTTCCCATAAGTGGCTTGGAACTGCAAAAATAACACCAAATCAACAGTAAACAAATGTAACAAGTTCATAAATAAAAGAACCTAAAATGTATTGGCACCTTAGTGGAGAAGGAAATCATCAACTAGAAGCATCAGAAAATAAAAGCTTGAGTCCCTTGGGAAAAAATTATCACTGCACCTCTTAAAAATACTACAAATAAGATGCAATTTTTTTCCGCCACATCACTTTGAAGTGTTATGTTTAGTGTGTCAGATGATTTTAGATTTTATGTCTTCTTTACATTCATTCATATATATGGAAAATGTATCTTCAGAGAATGTTATACATATTAAGCACTATTCAACATGAAACTGATATTCAAATGAAAACCACGTCAAGCAAACAAACTGCAATGTAGAATAACTTAAAATCAGAGGGTAGAACACATACTTGTCTCTCTGTTCCAAGAAATCCAGGCATTAGAAAGTCAAAAAGGGACCACAAATCTGTGATGTTATTCTGAAAGAAATTGTAACCACTTGTTAGGCATACAAAAATTACTTAAATTCCAGTGAGTTCTTCAATGTATAACTACCTGAATAGGTGTTCCACTAAGTATTAGGCGGTGCTCTGCTTTCAGCTGCTTTACTGCAACTGTGATTTTAGACTTAGAGTTCTTGATGATATGCCCTTCATCTAAAATACAGTAATTCCAAAGAATCTGTCCAAGATAATCAGCATCTTTGCGGACCACGTCATACGACGTAATGATAACATTATGCTTGTCAAAATGATCTCTGAGAGAAATGCGATCTTGAGCAGAACCAACATATTGGAGAGAACTCATTAAAGACATGTCAATGAACTTTTCTATTTCAAATGCCCAGTGTCCAACAAGAGTTGATGGGCAAATAATTAAAGATGGCTGAATATTTGCATTATTGTTTGAAACACGCTCTGCTATATCAGATGCTACAATTGCAGATGCTTGTAGTGTCTTCCCAAGCCCCATATCATCACATAAGATTCCATGAAGCTTGAAACGTTTTAAAAAGGCCAACCAGTTTATACCTTCCTGTTGATACCTGATAGACTCATATAAAACAATGAACTCAGCAGAAAGCAAATGTCAGCGTTCAGGAAAAGATGATAAATGCTCCAGAATTGTCCAAACACCAACAAATAGCACAAAGTTCCACAACTTTTGGGAAAAAAGATATTGGGTAATTTCAGCATTTCTCCAAGAATAGTAAATACATGCAGATAGAATATCTTCAGTAGTTCCAGAGCCACATCAGAAACAAGTAAACATCACTTTTTAAATGAAACCAACAACATAAACAAAACCCATCTAGCTAACTTAGTGCTGAATGTTTGTCTTGGGTTTCCCAGAAAGTGGTGATCAAAATACACAGATATGTTCCCCTACACAATCTACAGCAATGTGCAAGCACTCAAAATACAACGATCTAAAATTTCTAGAGTTGCGTTTTAAAACCTATACAGAAACATGTTTATAGCAACTACAAGAAATATTAACGTGATTACAAACACTAAGCTGTTCTAGAACAAACATGTTAGAAACAACTAAAACTTTATGATCTCTGAATATGGAGAGATATAATTACCTCCTCAATATTACTTTTAATTCAGTGCAGAGCTTGTAATCATCAATATGGGAATTGTCAAGTAATTGCTCCAAAAATTGTGCATCTTCGGCATTTCTAGACAAATCTTTGGTCAGTCCAGTGGGTGGGGGAAGAGCCCGTGCTAATGGAAGCAGTGGTACAAGAGATGCAAAACTCTGCGTCACACTTTGTCTGACAGAACGATCGCAATCACTCATACACCTCAGAAGAGGAACAACTAATAAAGGAGCATATGGCACAAGCTCCACACCCAAACCCTGAACAAGCAAACTAATAAGCATGCCAGCACCTTGTCTGGCATGAACAGAGGTCATATCCCCTAACATAGGAATGGCATTTTCAATTACAGCTGCCATTACATTTATGGTCATTGATTTGGCCATTGA
>JAVXUL010000009.1:13373995-13384893 GCA_035590515.1 Trichilia minutiflora
AAAGGAAAATAGTCATACCGATCTAGAGATAATATACATAAGAAACGAATTGCACAATCTTGAAGAAATTCACAGTTTTTTTGCCAGGAATGCCTAGCTAGTTTCAACCAGTTCATCATCTCGCTGTTTTCAGGAAAAATT
The DNA here is from genome assembly GCA_035590515.1 of Trichilia minutiflora. NCBI lineage: Eukaryota > Viridiplantae > Streptophyta > Magnoliopsida > Sapindales > Meliaceae > Trichilia > Trichilia minutiflora. The sequence goes on from JAVXUL010000009.1 coordinate 13,374,137, forward strand.
TTCAGTGCATCAGATTTAAGAAAGTCCTTTTTATCCTCATCATATCTCTTTGCCTCTGCTATGTTAATAGCTTCTTTGGATGGATAAACTACACCATCAAGATTAGATTCTGGCTCCACCTTTGAACTAAGATCAGGCTGCCAATTGACCTGCTGAGCAGGTAAACTGCAACCACTATCTTCAACCTTTATGCTGATGCTACAGCTATCACAGTTTGCAGGAGAGACCATTGTATCCATCAGCAGAGGTGACGCTTCTTCAAATTTTATCTTTTTCAGATTGGGCTCCGACTCATCTGCCAGAACTTGCATATTTAAATCAATTTCTCTCTCTCTCTTCAGTGTACCTGAGTCCTTGTCTTTAAATTCAATGTATAGTGCACCATCTGGGCTCAAGTCAGGCATAAAAACTCCAGCAGAAGCACCATGATGGGTTAAAATTTCTCTCAAAGCCATAACACTACCATGGCGAACCTCCCAAACTGACAAGACATATCCAGGACTATCATCAGGATGAGACACTAATTAAAAAAAAAAAAGGTTCTAAATGTACCAAATGTATAAAAAGCTCACCAGGATCAAACATATCAAGTATCAATTGCTCAACAAAATTACGGAAAGGCCATAGCCCATCTACTTCATGCTCTAAGCTGTCTTCATCAACAATTGCGTCTTCCTGCAAAAAAAACTATGACGTTATAAATGGCTGTACCTAGTACTTAAACTTAAGAAATGAAATAGGAAAAAGTAAACTAACCATCTCCTTGCAACCAACACAATGGAAAAAGAAATAGTTGATAGCAACACTTTGTCATTTAATTTTAACTTCCCCGCTCAGATAAATGGGCCATTGATAGTTATTTTGTCAAATCAAGAAATACACTATATCAAGATATTCAGCTCACCCAAGCATCTATACTAAGTGTACGCTTAAAACATGCACACCTACTTATTTTACAGTGCATGTATTATATATTTTGGTTCATATTGCACGGAGGCAACTGCATTTCATTTTAACCTTCTAGTAGCATTGTGGAGCGATTGGCTGTGTTCAATGTAAAGTTAATTTTAGATCATCTGCGCAGAGGAAATCTGTGATTGGTGTGCTTCATATAAGGTAAAATAGAACAAGCAGGTACCATACTAGATGAATTTGAACTTATCATTTAAGAAGAATCCACATGTATTAGGCAAGTCTTCCACATAAATTAGTTGACAGTTAAACTCAGAAAGCTTACTTTATAAGTGAATTTGCTGTCTTTGAATTTCATTTCAATTTTTTTCTAAAATCAAAAAATATTTACCAGGGAAGAAAGAGTTGAGGTGAACAAGGGAAATTAAAAAGAGGGCAGTTTATTCTGCTAATATGCACTGTGATTCAACATCTTTCTTCTACATAATACACCAGTTAAGGGAAATTACAATCTTAGTCTTATTTCAGACCATGCAATCAGTCTTTGAGTTCCACATGTGCAATGAATCAAACCAAAAACTTAACTTTAGACAAACTTTGCCTTTCCAAACCAATAAGGTTAAAAGAAAAATTATTGTAAGTCATCAACAAAATAGTGAAAGAAAGATGCCAGATTTTTGAAGAATTCAAACACTTCTTTCTTTCATTGCCTCGTGAACATTAACACCATCAATGATACCAAGGAGGTCAGCATACTGTTGAGTCTCCATATCCTCCAAATTTCTGAAGATTTCCAGATTCTAACTCCAACTAGATGGCATTTGCCATTCTGGATATAGGAAAATTTATGCCCCATAAACAACCTATATGACTGAGGGTAAATATCACATAAGGCAGCCTCACCCTTTTATGCAGGTTAGAATCTTGCACTGCCATTGTCAGCATAAAGGCTAGCATTAAGATCATACTCTGATCACCACTCAGAAAAACCTGATTAAGTGAGACCAGCACTGACTGGTGGGAGCTTTTACTGAGACCAAAACTTTATCAAATTGAAAATTTCTTGCACCCCGCAAATACAGATAAAAAGACCCATTTATGCAAATATATTAAACTCTAATCTTATCACAATTCTAGGCCCAAAATGCAAAGGAATTTTAAATCTGCATCTATAGGGATACAAGCACAAAACAGCACAAACAAGCTAATGATGCACAAGTTTGCATATTGGAACAATATACTATTTGGTGTATAGATAAGCTGAGTTTTATTTTGTACAGCTGATAGGTATCTTAAAGGGTATCTTAAAGGGCTGAGTGTAGCAGACTGTCGATTCACTTTTGTATCCGTTTCCCCTTTTCTTGAATAAAATTCCTTTGTTCCTATCAAAAACTAAAGATATACAAATTGATAATTATTTGGCATACACAAACACAAAAAAGATATCTATGTACACGAGTGACACAGAAGCATATGAAAGAAAAGTAACTCAATACTAGTTGCACAGAAATTTCATGCACTTGGATTCACACACTTTGCAAACAGACTCATTAACTAGACTCATATATACACACAAAACCACATGAGACATGTACACACATATAGATCTAGGTATTAAAACAAACCAACAAATGGAAATATGCATTTTATTGATAAAAAACCAAAGAAAGAAGAAAAATCTAATACCTTAATAGAACCAAAAGGTTCAGCACGCGAGCCCTTTGGCGTTGTCACATTGTGAGCATAGGACACCTCCGTATCTCCATCCTCAGACCTACCTTTTGATTGATCTTTCGAATTTATCTTTGCTTTTCTCTTTAACATATTCAATTCTCTTGCGCTTGGGCTCTTAGAAATGATGCTTGGAACCATACTTGAAACTAGGCGCTGGATATTATGTGCAGATGCAGACGTGTAAAATCTATGGTCTAACCCATTTCTGCAGGAATTTAATTTGTGAACGATAAGATCTTCATCTTTGATCATATCATTTACATCCATGAACTGCTCGCAAACATCCAAACCTATGAAAAGAAATCACGTCATTGTCCATGCAAATGATACATATACATGTCTACTGCATCAGCTCTAAATGCAAAAGGCAAATCATACATGCAAAAAGGTTCCACCATTTAAGGCAAAAGTGTGGTAGAAAAATGCAAACTGAATATTAAAAGGCTAAACGATGAATGATTATATTCTTGATTTGTGTTATCAAAGACAATAATCTTCATTCCTCATTTCAAATGAATCCCACTCTCTAAACCACTTTACTCATTTGGTTGCTAAAGAAGATAAGCAAAATGACGAAATTCATTACGTTAAACCAGTAGTTAATGTCAAATTTCTTCAAAATACCAAATAAATATAACCTATAGCAAACTAAATATAAACCAACAGTACATTCCACCTGCCAGCCTATTTCATTTAACTGGTCAATAGTGCACCAACTTCCTGTACCAATGATCACACAAAGCAAATCACACTCAATACCAAAAAATCCAATAAGCTTCAGCCAAAAGAGAAAGCACGATGTTAAGAGAAGACCCCAGAATTCCTTTACTGGAAAAACAGCAGACCTATAAGCCATCCACTTCTTAAAACCAATCCATTTATTACTCAGTACGAGATACAATAAAGTTTGGAAGGCTGGCTTTAATAACAAGATGTCCTAACAGTTATCAGCTAGGCAAACACACTTTAACATCTCAGGTTTTACCCCCTGCTACTACCAGTTAGTAAATTCAACATCAGCTACACAGTATGGATGTATGATAAATCAATTGAAGTAAAAAATTTACTAACCCAAACGGCGTTTAAGATTTTGCTTCTGCCGAGCCAACCGCTCCCTAGGATTCTTAGAGTTATCAATCGCAATATCATACTCCTGCATTGAAACTGATATGAGAATTTGAATTTATTTGTGCCCTTGTGCAATTATCCAACAGCAACACAAAAATGATCGGGTTGCAAGAAAAATAAATAAAGATGCAGTATCACCTGTCCCCCGGATGCTAACAAAGCACCAAACTCCAAAACCTTGTTCATGTCAAAACTGTTATAATTCAGAAAGGGAAAGAGAGATAATAAAGTCAGTTTATACAACAACAAAAACGTATTGTTTGGATACATGTATGCTTGTAGAAAAAAGAGAAGTTCCATCAATGAAAATTATAGACAACCTTCTAAATGAAACACTCGCTACAATTTTAGAATCAAAATTAGGCCATGCCACAACATCCTCCACAGTACCAGATATCCCAGCCTCAGATATCTTTGTCTCCACACAAGCAAATAATTCAGTCAAAGATGTGTGCTTAACATTCTGAGCAATAGCCCCAATAGCATGAGCAGCAGCTACCCTTGTATCCCAGTTTTTACTACGAAGATACTGCGAAACCTGATTTTACAATATACAACATTCATTACAAATAAATTACTAGAAATCAAGGTCAGAGGATATTGCATAAATATAGAGGTTATGCATTGATGATTGCAACCTAGAGACAAAAACATGACTGAAAATGGAAGCTTATGGCAAATTGTGGATTTGACAAATAGAGAATGATTCTAATAAAAACCAGCAGTTTGCTAATAACAGTATGTGATAGAACCAAAACCTAAACCTGAAAAAACTAGAAACAAAACCTATAAACCAAAAGAGCAGTCTATAGTCAATCACAGGTTTGATTAACAGAAGATTGTCCTACCAACAAGTGGCCCTCAGCAGCTAAAAGCCATTCTTAGCAGACTAAACCAATAATTGTTGGGCAGGAGACTCAAATAGTTGAACTAGGGATTACAAATAGTAGGCTCTGAAAATATCAATAAAGATCTCAGCATAATTTGAAAGAAATAAACCAGGACAACCTGTAATACTGAAGAATTTATTATGTTTTAAAGAAAAGTAAAAAGGGTAGGAAATACTAGGAATATATTAAATTAACCTTTTGACCTAAAATAGTATGACAAATTTTGAATCATTGATCCCATGAAATCAAATAATAGAAGGGTTGATCAGTCAGCAACATTAAATATTACTTTTTGACTCTAGATATCAACCATCGGATTGTATAGATCCATAGACGAAGATTTATAATCAATTTAAGTCAAAAGATACTGACCCTGTTTACAATTCTAAATAATTTGACACATCTAATCATCTAATCATTGGTGTGATCTCCGCCTAAATTTCTGAGAAAGTTTTGGACTTACCACAAAAAAAGCATAACACGTGTCATAATATTCCACAGAGTCAAGTCTAAGACATGCCTAATACAAGAATCGACAAATATCTTATTATAACAATTATTGATGATAGTAGGGAAAGCACACACCTCTCAAGGTCACAAGGAAGGTCATAGAATCTTAACCACTCAAGCTCAGTGCATAATAGTTCCCCCCACTAGGGCAGTTTGGAGGTATTTTTTTTGGAACTCGTAATGAAGAGTAGCCAAGTTCCTAGCACAAATCACACCCTAGGAACTCTATGCATAAGGGTAAACATTGCAGCTACCACACTTTATGAACCTTAAGCCTCTGAACAATAAATGGGTCAACACCTCTTCCCTTATGCTACACAGTGGGCGTATGAACACCATATGCCCATCAATTGTTCACAGTAAATGCTGAAACCTAAATACTCAGCAGCACAAACTATGCAAGAGGTCTTTTAATCTAGGTTTGTGGCACAACCCATTCGTATTGGATTCAAGCTCATAATTTTGATTTTAGCACACCATCTAACCTGTCAAGGTTTTTTGGAGAAAATAATACTAAACACCCAAAAACTTATCCCAAGAAGTTTATCCCCGATGAGATGGCGTTCATCAATTGAAATATGAATTTTTACAATTTTCAAGATCAATTATTACACATCCCAAATATACACATGATGAACACAACATCATTTGGGACACATTTCATTGGATAAGTTTTGGGATGTCTAGCATTACTCTTTTTAAACACAACATAAAGCAAATAATCCCAGCCTACTGCAATCTGACACATCTTTTGTTCCTAGATCACTAAATTCTCCCTTCGATCAGATTTTATTGCAGTTCACAGGCCTCCATGGATCAGATCTTATTGGAACCATGTGCTAAATAGTGCACCCAATTTTCTGATAGGAAACTAGACTTGCATTCATATTTGCAAATAGTAACAAGTTGCCTACAAAAGCCATTATCAATATGCCTAAATTTTAACAAGAAGAAAGCTGACCCAATAACACTCTAGACTTCTGTTTTGAAACCACGTAGTCCGATCTTATATTTTTGCTTTAAACAACTAATTAGTATTTAATTGTATAATATTTTTATCATCTTTTGAGGTTCTTTTTTGGTCAAATTCTTGTTCACATCTTTGTACATCTCTTCCTTATATATAAGTTTGTATGTTTCCTATAAAAGATTGACGGCAAACAAACATTCTCAAGAAAAAAACATCTAAGTAGACATTTATATGGGAGCAGACTCTTCACATGGGAGGCAGACTGCAAAAGTAACCCTAAACTAAATATCAAAATGCAAGAAAGCTCTAATCCAGCAATGAAGACTATAGTCAAGTACACTAAGATCTAGGTAGCAAGAATGCCTCCATGCAGTTAGTTAGAAATAACAAAATCCCCAACTGTGGTTTTTTCTCTCGACATCTGACAGGCTAGGACAGTGAGGAGACTCAATTGGTCACTAATTATTTTGCTTCATTATTATAGCAAAAACAAATGCCATTACATAATAACAAATAGTGAATATTCTGACAACATAAACAGCTGTAACCTAAAAGTTGGAAATGACAAAAAGACCTAGCACCATTGCCCCCAAAATGAGCAAAAAATTTATTAAAAACAAAAACCAAATGGAATTACCAGAATAGCGATATATAAGTAATATAAAAATAAAACCAAACCTTTAACATGAAATGCAGGAACCAAAATCACTTACCTTCCTCAAAAGTGAATTCAGGTCTTGGGGATGAGACTTAGCAATATCTCCAATCTGCCGCGCAGCTGTAAACCTTGTTGCTTGTGTTGAGCCAGCTTTTAAAATTTAGGTTAATAGAAAAAAAAATTTTTGCATGCGCCGTTGCACAATACATAAACATAATTACAAGTTCCAAACAGTTGCAAGTACGCAATTATAAATCAGATCCAATAATTCAAAACAAATAATTAAATATAAAACAACAACAAAAAGGATACTGTCCAACAAAGTGAGTAAACGATTGAGTCGAGAAGATTGCTGAGCCATAACATTAACAAATACAATACCGAAAAAGACCTCCTTATCACTAATTCTTCATGTTCGTCTATCATTCAATCAATCACTTCGACTCAGTAACATACTACTCTGCAACCTCGTCATACCGACGAATCAGCCATTTTGAAGAATCTGAAATGTTTTCGGATGTTTTCAGATGATATTAATGGAATTGAAAAAAATTTAGTTAGGGTTACCTCGTTAGGAATGCAAAACGATGGTGACGTTTTGCGTTTTGGATGACGACGACGACGCTTTTCGTTCTGATTGATTGTCGATGATGAAGAAGAAACCCTCCCCTCCTTGAGTGATAATTTATAAATTTTATGTATTTATTTAGATTCAGTGTATACTGAATTTTCGTTAAGGTCATTTTATTCTTATTCTTTACATTTATAACCCACTAAAGTATAACTTTGTCGTTTTCATCTTTGAATATTTTCATCTTAGTCCATTTTGCATTTAAATACTAACCATTAGCCCCTCGTTCATGTTCTTCTAAGATTTAGCTAAATTACGTAAGAATCCATTCAATTTAGAAAATAAAGAAAGATTCCTTGGGACTTGGGAAGATAGGTGAAAGAATAAAACCATCTAAAATATATTATGAAAATAATTATGTATATTTTTTAAATTTTCAAAATACATATAAGGATAAAGATGTATAATATTATACTTTATTATTCGGATGTTCAAACTTTATTTTTTAGACTCCAAAGGTATCTACAAATCAATAGAGATGAAGATGATTCATTATTGATGGATGAGAGAGCGGAGAAAATATGGAAAAAACAAGCAAGCTTCTTGACAACTTTAGAAAATTATAAACACTTTCATCCTTTCCCTCTCCTTTCTCTCTTTTTATTTTTCAAAACAAAGCTTTCTTTCCCCTTTTGTTATGCACGTTTCAGTACACACAAAAGCTAAGCCAAAAGCAAGCAAAATTGATTTCAAAATTGAAGAAGAAGGAAGCTTACGCAGAGGTAGAGCAAGCTAACAAAAATTGTCAAACTCACATTTTTTAAGTCAATAAAAACCAACTACTTTACTTTAACCCCATTGGTGGAAACCAAAAAATATGAAAAACAAAATAATTTTATTATTCGATATTATCTTATAATATTAAATAATTAAATCAATTATTATTAATATTAATAAATAATATATGTATACTAATAACAATAACAATAACATGTATATTAACAAATACATACATACATACATACATACATATATATATATATATATACGAAAGAATAATTCTAAACATTAAATAAATAATGGATTGACAAAATTTAATCTCATATTAACTCACGGTAGCAATATACGGTACCGTTTGTCAACTAAAAATTCATTTTATTAAATAATAATTATTTAATAAATAATAAATAAACTAATTTATTTATTAACATATATATATAAATAAAATCTTTTCTAGTCTCCCAAATAATCGTAAATCATATTTACACTATTTAATATCATCGGAACATTTCTCGAGCCTACGGGTGCTAGCGCGTCACTGTCGAGAAATCTATTCTTTACAATAAAGAATAAAATCAACTTCTGATTAATAAATCAGAGAAATTGAGTATAAATATCATTAATGAATATAATGATATTTATTTTATCTATCTTCATCTTATTGGTTCTAGAGTGTGACTCCCTGGGTTCACTATGAACTAGACATGAGCTGATGTGAACCTTTTCACATCACTTTGGTACAACACATTATAACCAAAGGTCTCAATGATCATGAGTAATCTCTAACAAGATATCATGACCCCTAGAACACAGAAAATATAATTTTGGATAAACCCATATAGTCGTACTTGCATGTAGTACTGTCCCTCTACTATCGACTCCCGATCGAGTGCAGGTCATGGAATCGTCAAACCCCTAACTCGATCACAAGATCAGAACCTCAATCATAAACAGGACTACTTATCCAAAAATTCATTTTTAAAATTTGTGTACTTTGGCCAGAGATTTCATTCCTATATATGATAGTTCTGCTTAGGATCTCAAGCTCAATTATCTAAGCCAGTAGATTTTATATTAATCATTACCTGTTCTCATACAATAAGAACGCATTACCATCAAGCTTCTTTCACCAAGCGTGGCTAGCCTAGTGCTATATACACAAGTGAACGATGTGTCTCATTACAGATTGCAGCCATAATGTCTTAGGTCTAAGGACTAATGGTACACTAGCATGGCTGTGTGACAAATCATTGACTGTGGATAATCACCTATGTGATTTATCACGTTTGATCACGTTCAGTATTATGTTCACAAATATAATACCCATGTTTATGCTCTTGTAACATGAGACTCATTACCCAACTATTAGCATTGAGTACTAATCAGTGGCAGCAATGAAACATGTTGATCATGCAATGTCATTATCTCTAATGACATTACCTCGATCAGGAACTAATTCGAATGTATTTAAAGCACAGAATCTGTACTCATATGTACAACTCTTTATATATAGATTCTTGACACATAATACATCACAGGATTATATCTTGCAGTAAGAAAATAAATAAAGAAGCAACTAAACACATTACAAGATATGTAAAGAAAATACCATTTTGTTCATCGTAAACATTTTTACAATACAATATAAAGATATATATACAATAAGATATTAACCCTAAAGCCTGTGATACGATTGATTTTAAAGCATATATCTGATAATAGGTTTATGGTAAATTTAAGGAAATTCAGCAAAGCCATTTAGGATTCTAATTGCTTCTTACAAAGGTTTATTATTATTAGTCTTTAAAATTTTTTAAAAAATACTTTGACTAATTCTATTTTGTGATTAGAATAATAATAATCCGATCCCTAAAGATTTTATCTAGCAACAAATTGGATATACTTCGAATATCTATAACAAACTAGTCTTTAATTTAATTTATTTTTTAATTTATCACAAGTACCTGTAAGGAATAAATTGTTACACTCAAAATAAGTGTAAAAGTTAATTTTAGGGTGTAAATAAATAAATAAATTATTTTTATCTTTTTACTAAATAAAAAAATCATAAAAAATTATTAAATATATTTTTAAAAATATACTTAATTAATACATTGATATTAAACCCAACATTTTTCTTTTCTTAAAAATATACATATATTTTTTTAACTTTCCCCCTTTCTCAACTTCATCATCATGATTTTTATTCTCTCTTTCACAACGTGCACGTACACCGTACCACCATCCTCAGGTTGAAAAGTCGATGTCACAGGAACCCCATAGGCGACACAGGTGCCACAATGTGCATGGTCACCGCCAGTCTCTGCCTTAAACCAGAATTTTTTTGAATTGAATTTTGAACTGGTATAATGAAAGAGAGAGCAATACAGAGATTGATAGGTGGCTTCAATTTCAAACCTGCAGAACTTGGAACCAACTCAAACCATTTTTCAATATAGAGTTGAGAGATTTTGGTCATCAGGACGTCTTCCTGTACAGAGATTGAGCTAGTTCCCAAAGATTTTGCAGGCTGATCTCAATTAGATTATGTACCCAAGTATAGGTAGTCTTGTTATAGTATAGTCCGGTGAGTCCAAGTGTCGT
>JAVXUL010000009.1:13384993-13413142 GCA_035590515.1 Trichilia minutiflora
TGAAGAGGAATCATCCCTTTTGATTCTAATCTTCATCACAAAAAGAAAGCACTCAACTTGAGCAATAAAAGCCCTAACGTTAGCATCTTCAATTTCCATTGATTTTCATGTATATAGCTTAGGGTTTTTGATGAGAAAAACTTATATTTAAGCATGCAATAGGCTATAAAACATTCAATTTTAGGGCAAACCTCTGTCACTGATGTAGTCGGCAGAAGAACAGAGTCACAGGCACGCACATCTTTCAGTTCTTCATGCTATATATTCTATTTCCTATTTCCTATTGTTTAACTTGGAAAATTATCGAAAAATTTGCAGGCCAATAAGGATATTATTGTTTACGTGCCTCCCGAGAAGAAGGTTAAGCATGCAACTTTACCCATTAAAATTGTAAAGGTTTGTATTATTGATGGATGGTTATATATTCGAAATACAATTGTCAACTTATACAAACATTTTGGGTTCCAAGTCAATAAAAGCCTCAAAGTCGCTAAAGAATACGTTATGAGCAAGTTCGGTTGGACATATAAGAGAGGTCAACAGGTCAAGACACCCTACACTCAAGGCTGCGGAAGGAAAAAACAAAGGAAAACCGCGATGAGGGAGTTCATCCAGTGTGAGTACCCCACCGACTACTCAATTCACCCATGGGCATCGGTCCCAAAATTATTGCAGTAACAATTCCTGGAGTGGATTGAGATTGAGGAAAATGAATTTGAGACAGATGCGATCCGAGTAACACCTACATGATTAACATGTGTGAACGATCCAGAATCTTGGTTAGAAGATAGGGTTAGTGGTAATTAAATACACAGTAATTCTGTCTTTACCCTTTTCTTTATTAGTGGTTAACCAACGTGAATGTATTTTCTTCCTAGCACATCGATGAATACCTTAAATTACTGGCATAACACTAATAACTTTTTCCTAGTATGGTTCCACAGGATTGGACAATTGTATCAACCATACTATGTGTAAGTATTTGAACTTTTATAAAGTACGCAAATGTATAGATCTACATAGATATGAGTCCTTTTAATTCATAATTTATGGGTGTTATTCTATCTTATTTGTAGTTATTATTTAAGACTACTAGGGATGGGTACAAGAACGGCGACCTAGAGAGATGCAAGTTTTATCCCGATTCGGATATACATTCATATCCTAGGGGTAGTAGAGATGGTCTGCACAAACCGTGGGCATCGATTAGTAGGTTGTTCATCCTTTGGTGCATAAAGGGTTAACATTGGGTTGCATGTGGTGTTGATTTCGTTGCCTGTCATGTAATGGTCTACGACCTATCACCGGACGCGTTTTCCTTCAAAGAGCTGAATTGAGTAATTGCACCATTGGTCGTGCTGCTACCTCCCTCGTTGAAAGAATCTGGGTTCTACATGCAGAGACCAGAATGTCCATGTTTGAAAAAGTCTTTTCGTTATACTCGTGCACGAATTAATATGCCTTGTCAGCATCTTGGGTCAGGGGATTATGGAGTATTTACGTGCCAGTTTATACATCATTTGAGCTTGGGACTTCCCCTAGAGTTTGGGCTGGACGATGGTGTTTTTGTCAAAATAAAATGGCAGTGGAGCTGTGGTTGGGACGATTGTTGTAGTGCACTAAGCCATGCATATGACCTGGGATAACGGTAATATATCTGTTGATCTTCAATCATGTTATTATTGTTATTTCTATTTAAATGTAGTTTTTGGTGGCAATACAATACTAATTCCCGAACTATTTCTTAGGTTTTGTCGTGGATCAGTCCTGACAATTCTGCCATCAAACACAAGGCATTTGTTGCTTAAGCTAGTCCACCACTTGCCTGAAGATGAACAGTTTCATGGACAAACGTTATGTAATGGTCTCCAACATTCCACCCTATATGAAATTTCAATATCCTTGATTATGTAGTAGGCTTTTTGATTGATCTCCCCTTACAATATGTTGCAAACGCTTTATGGACAGTTGAAGAAGAAATACAACAATCGTAAATCTTTCTGGAAGAGCTCCAAGTCAATAACAATGAAGGGTAGAAAAAAGTCACTGATGTTATGTTAATATTTCAGCATTTATACGGTGTCTTTAAAGTGTTTTCAAGACTGAAGCAGCTTTGTACTCTTTTTCCAAACTTATTTTTTGTTATGTGAACGGCTGATGTTTCTGTAATTTGTATAACTTCTATATGATGATTTTGATAAATCGATGTTCTATTTCAGGAGAAGGTTCAATATGAAAAGGTAACAAAATACATGGTTATTCCTGATGTAAAGGTCAAATGTTTTTGTATCAATTAATACGTAAATCTAGAGAGTTGGAGAAATGGCAGGAGAGTTGCTTAAAGGCTTCTATTATTTGTCTTGACAGTGAAATTAAAAATACTTTAGCATCAGACTCAGTAGTATGAACATAGTTTGTCTTCAATTATTCCGTTGTAACAGATGTTGTGTATTTTAATTGACTATTTATTTTCTTTTCATATATTCTGAATCTTTTGAGTACCTAAGGATATTGTATAAGAAAAAAATAGTTCGCAATAATTCAGGGAGCTTGATGTTCTTTTCTGAATTTGCAGATAAATATGTATATTCCTGGAATACTTCATGTAATTCTTGAAATATTGAGAGAAAAAAAAAGTCGAACCGTAAATGAAGCACATAAACCTAAATTACATAATTAAATGTACAATTATTATAGAATTCTTGAAGAATTAAGTCCCCGTGTTATCCGGACTTTCTTCGATTTATGAAGACATATCAATGAATGATATCAATAAAATTTCAATTCTTATTTATACAGAATTTTTTATGCTTTCTATGACAGTACAACCAAAATATCGATCAACCAATAGGCCTCAAATGTTCAACCTACTGTACTAAATTGGTCAATTGATATGATTGAAATGTTCGATCGATTTTTCAAGTCATTTAACAATAAATATCAACGGACAAATTCGGTCAACCGATTGTCCACTTTCGATCGACCAAAATTTTTAGGCTCTCTGACATAGAACAATGAAAATATCAATCAACCGATATGCCACAATCGATTGACCAAAATTTTAGGCTTTCTAACATAGAACAACGAATATATTGATCAATCGATATGCCACAATCAATCGATCGAAATTTTAGGCTCTCTGCATAGAATAACAAAAATATCGATCAATCGATATGCCATAATCGATCGATCAAAATATTTAGGCTCTCTGACATAGAACAACAAAAATATCGATCAACCGATAGGCCATATTCGATCTACCGAAATTGTTATGCATCCTGTAAGAATACACGAGAGTTTAGCATCTACCAGCACTTTCGACCACAGTTCAAACTTCACATTTGGACACAGCGTGGGACAATACTTTCGAACATAAATTAAGCTTACACTTTCGAACAATGTTGTAGTAGAACTTTCGAACATATACTAACAAGGAATTTGGAAGATAATTCAGAAGTAAACTTTTGAACATAGCCCGGTACTTTACTTTCGAACCAAGATTTAACTCAAACTTTTGAACATGCTGTAAGGCCACAGTATCAACAAACATCACTTTCGAACACAGTCGTAAGCAGCGGTTTCGAACACGATTGTAGCCGACACTTTCGAACTATGTTTGCAAACACACTTTCGAAGAATTTACAATTTGAACTCTCGAACTTCATATACTTTCAGCTACAGTTATGAACTTAAAAACTTAAGGATTATAACAAATAAGAACTCATTTTTGAACTCTCTAGGAGTTATTGTAAATAACCTTGAAACACTTTCGGAAAGTGCGTTGATTAAAATTACTCATTGGCACACATGACAAGAGTTAAGACACGTAAATTTACATCAACTAATTAAACGGTTAACAACCAAATACAGAAGGTTTTCCATATGCAATGCAACACTTGCAGATAAGAATGGAACAGTCAACGCATATTGCGTAAGTGGTCTAAGACCTAAACTAGAGTGCGCTGCATCTCATCTCAGAATGCTTGCAGTTCACCTTACAGAGTGTTAAAGTGAATGTCCACGACACTCTGCAGATCAGCTAGCCGAGTGTCCATCACGACCAAATGGGCATGAATGTCTGTCGAGGATGAGGAGGCTAAAGGATGAGACTCATGTGCTATTTGAGGATCGGATGATGATGGAATAATAGTTGATATCGATTATGGGGTCGGTAATGGATGTGATTATTAGTCTGTAGAAGGAGGATGCTGCCCTAATTTTGTCTTCCTGACCTATGTGCTATCCTTTGCTTTCAAGAAGTCGATGCGATGAATCAAAGCAAGGTTAAAAGCATCTTTTGGTCTCAGACATATCTCTTCTTCATCCTCAAGGGGTAACTCAAACATCTTGAAGATCAAGATTAGGAATTGGCCATATTGTAAGATTGAGTTCGGATGACGAGAGACTTTCGCTATATGATAAAAGATAGTGTATCCCAAGTTTACATACCCTCCATATTTAATTGAATAAAGTACATATTTATCAATATAACTGATATCAGTATAGTGTCCTCCCCTAGGCAGAAAAACCATGGAAATAATACTATGAAGGATTTTACATTGTATGAAAAGGATCAAGTTCTGATGTATATATCCTCCCTCCGGTCTGAGTTCATCATCTTCAATGGGATTCAATATATAGGAAGTTGGCAACCCCACAAAATCAGAAAAATCAGATGAACCATACCAAACTGTACCTTTGTTAAGCACATTTAAAGTGTTGTTCAGGATTTTTGGATCAAAGAATATATCGATCCCAGCAACTCGGGAGGTGATAGAAGGGAGTTCATCGTCGAACACTAGATTATTGTAAAATATCTTGACCAACCTAGGATAAACTGGCTCTTGTAGATTCAGTAAGTGATTCCAACCTAGATATTCTAATGACCTATCAACATTGAAGGCTTCCATCATTTTGTTATCAATTATACGGCCTGGGTTAACCTCTCTATCTTTGAACTTTTCCTTATATTGCCTAGTCATATCCAACGAAGAGAAGTTATTAGTATCATACCTTATTTTGAACCTACTAACTGTTACTTTGCCTTTACCTTTAATTTTCTTCGCAGAATCAGCCATTTGATTGACTAGGGCTTCTAATTCGAGTGGAGATGAGTGTTGGAATTGCTGTAAAAAAATTAGACACAACGTCAGAGGATAAATGCAAACACAAATTTTAATTAAAACGAATCAAAAATGAATTAATTATAGATCTCCTAAATTTTAGGGTTTTTAGATTTTCAGAGACGGATTTCAAGATACTGTAACGCAAAAAGGTTATGAGCGGTTATAGTAGTTCGTTAAGGGTTGAGAGTGATTGGGAATGGAGTAATTTGATGGGGGAATAATGGATTAAGATGGGGTTTAAGAGAGAAGTGATAGTAAAAGTTTCAAAGTGGAAGAGAGATAGGGAATTATTGAAGAATGGTTGACCGACGAATGGGTTAGGTATTTTTACACAAAACTCATGAATTTCAGTCGATCAATTAAAGACATTCGGTCGACCGAGGACTAGGCCCATCCCAAAATAAAAGTAATCAATACAAATCGATCAATCGTATGGATATCTTTGGTCGATCGATTTCCCCTCGATGAATTTTGTTCGACAGTTGGTTCATATGTCATGTTCGAAAGTTCACTTTCAAACACGGCAAACAATAATAATTTCAAACAAGATGTAAATTTCCAATCATCAGAAATTGGTTTACCGTCATGGCATATGAAAATGTTCAAAAGTTCACTTGTTTTCTTTGTTCGAAAGTACACTTTCAAACAAGGGATTAATTAGTCTGAAGCGCACATTTTTTGGTTTAGTTAGTTCACATTTTTATAATATGTTTTCATTTCGGAAAGCAAACTACAGAAACTACTTAATTTTTCATTTTTTAATTGCGTGGAACCAATAACAAGTATGCATTATCTGAAAAAACAATGAATATGAATCAAAATGTTTACATTCACTATAGAAGGTAAATATATATGAAACCAAAATCGGTCAATCACAAAGTTTAGCTAAACAACTCATGGAATAACATTTGTTTTCATTTTGATATAGCTGACACATTCCTCAATGGCAATCCCATACGATTGGAAACTAACCGTGTAGACTTCATAATAGAGAGAGAATTAATCTTGTAGACTGTATCTTCAAATCTACAATAATAAAGCAAAAGTACAGAAATCCGTAAGAAATCATAAATACAATATGCATTAAATCATAACAAACGTTATTTAACAACAACACTCATATAACAATCAACAATAACATCTTATAGAATGATTAATGGGTCAGATGAAGGGGGATCGACATTTTACACGTGACACGATTATGTCCCACACCATGACACCTCTACAATACTTCGTAACATCTTCTCCCTGAGAGAGGATACGCTATTTTTTTGGACGGCCTGTCGACGCTCTAACTCGCGGTGCCTTAACAACCATTTCGCTCACTTTAATCGGCACGACCTAGTTTGACTCATTACCTACCGGATAGATACGCTTTGCATATGCTAACAACGGTGATTTATTAGTATAGAACTGCGAGTACAATGAATTACGATTATATCTTGTCTTTCTGTACACTGCAAGGGCATGCGAACATGGTAATTGCTGTAAATCCAATTTTCTACAACTGTATATCTTCACTCTAATGTCAACTAACTTGTCCTTTCATCCTATTTTAACCAAAAACTCGAACTTGGAAACTGGTAACACATCACATACCCTTGACTTTTTCAATTCATCGTCAACAACTTCTTGTGTTGCATCAGTTAAATAGGCATCTTTTGCATTGGCTAGCTCCCTTCGTTCATAGAACCAACACTGCAACACACATCTTATAAACTCAACCAATGACGTAATAGGGAGATGACGTGCATGTATTAGCAAAGAATTAATACTTTCAGTAATATTAGTGGTCATCATATCGTATCGTCCGGATGAAAAATATGATCTAGCCCACTTATGAAACCCAATTTCATTCTCTAAGTAGTTAACAACATCCGTATATATTGGCCTCAATTTCTCAATGTACCAATGAACTTAAAAAACTGATATGCTTTAGCAGGAAGAAAATAGCTTTGCTTGAAATGCTTTATCGTTTGGGTCGGCAAATGAAATTTGGCTTTGACATTTCCAACAACATGATAAGTACAGAAACCATGAGTTGCATCTGGGAAAACCAAACTAATCCCCTTCTCGATACTGTGGTGTCGTTATGAAATGAAGACCAAATTGTCTATCGAGCCAAGGGACTGTCGAAGTTTTGTGAAGAACCATTCCCATGATGCATCATTTTCTGAATCAACAATTCCAAAAGCCATTGGATTGATCTGCTTATTGTCATCAACTGCTGTTACAACCAATAATGTGCCACAAAACTATCCTTTTAAAAATGTACCATCAACAACAATAACAGGATGAATGGTTGTACGGAACCCCCGAATGCAGGCCCCAATAGCCATAAAAAAGTATAAAAAATGGTTTTCATTGTCCGACTCTATAACTGCCACCGTATTTGGATTTCGCTCTTTCAACACATGACAATACTTGACCAGTGTCTAAAAAGCCTTCTTTGGATCCCCGCACATGAGTCTAAGTGCTCCTTCCTTACCAAGTCAAGCCTTACGATATGATACCCGAAATCCATACTCTTTTTGGATATCGTCTATAATATTTTGCGGAGTGTAAACACGACTTGCATCCACAAACTTGTTCTGCACTATCAAGGCAATAATACTGCTAGATACTTAGCGATGTTCATCATGTAGTTATTTGTTTACACAAGTATACATCGAATCTAAATCTAAGCGAGTAACTCAAAAATAAGGATCGTTACCAGTTTTGGTAGCTCGTATACGCCATTTGTATGAATCTACTGCACATCTCAGTTCATATCTATTTATTGTGGATTTATAAGTATTCGATTTAACGTGCCTTCTAATTGCCATTAAGCTTATCCTCCGTTTTAATTCATCTTTTGTAACGTAAATTTGCCCAACATAGACATTACCGTCATCATTTACAGATGCGGCATCCTGCACAATTGTTGATATCGTTAGAGGAATAGACAGCAAATGCTGTGTGATTGCATCTTCGTTTGTTGGAATTGTCATTGAGCTACCAGGATTATGTGGCATATCATTAATATACTCTGATCGATTGGATTCTTCGTCATAATTATTTAATTCAACTTCACAATCAAAGAAAACATCAGGAGCATCACATTGTTCTGGAATGTGAATAACATCATCGACAGTGATCTCATTACCTCTATCTGCATCTTCAGGTCGTGGTGAGATGATATAGCTCAATTGATTACTACCACGAGAAGACATAAATTGGCATCCGTTAGATACTCTCGTGCATTGTATTATTAGCTCTCCTTGATTTACAGGTTCAGTTATGATTATCAGCAGACACTGTCCTCTTCCGACATTCATGTAAATACTGTTGACAGCAATGAAGCCCTGGAAGTCTGCTTCTAAAAGAATGTCAGTAGGCATAAGCGGTAGGATCCCCTGTTGTTCGATCTCCATGTAGTAAGTGCGCAGTTTAAAAGTTAATTCCTCTTGATTTATCTCTAATAAGGAGTGTAACATCTGAATAAACTGTTGTAATGTTGTTGCGGTGTCCACACACACGCATCTTATAGAGCCTCCTATGTAAGACTCTACACCATTTGGGCTTGTTACCCATGAACCACTATATCGTAAGAGTAAAGGGTATTTATCAGACATATCTGCAGTATCAAACAAACCATTAAACATCCGAACATATATTACAACTCTCACTTTTAAATACGTGCTCAATACTACACATATTTTGAAAACAACACCAACTTAATACATTTTAAAGAACGCTTCCATTCATACTATATTCTACACTTAGAACTTAGTTTCACTACATAAACCTATGTTTTAAAACTTTCATAGAATCAAATAAAAAGACCTCTTTCTAATAAAACACATTTTCAGACATGTTCTATACATATACTTTCAAACAAGTTTTATGTATACTTTCGAACACATTCTGCACATACACTTTCGAACACGTTCAACACATACACTTTCGAACAATTTCTCCAAATACAATTTCGAACAAGTTATAATACTTCACTTTCGAATAGGTTCTAATCTAACAATTTCGAATACGACATAAAATTACACTTTTGAACATGTTATAAAGTTACACATTCGAACATGTTATAAGGCTACACATTCGAACATGTTATACACTTATCTTTTGAAAATTTAAGAAATTATGCTTTCGAACTATTATCAAAGCAACATACTTTCGAACATAGTGCTATGCGATACTTTGGAACATAGTACTACGCGATACTTTCGAACACAGAGAATATAGATAATGTTTTCAGGTTAAATAATTTCAGACATTTCATTAAATCATTGGCAAATCGCCGACGACGTGTATTCGGTTCACAACATATAAGTTTATCTATAATACCACCAACTAAATCTACAATCTACAACAATTTACGATTATTTAATTACAAAAATTTAAATTTACAATCTTTAAGATGGAATTCATTAGATTTTTCATATTTCATCTGTCTAATATATGATTGAAGTAGTTTGAAATCGATCTTAAAAATATACGTTGAGATATATCTTCACCAAATAATTATTTGGATTTATAAAATATATTATCTGTAATTTTTTTAAATTTTTAAATAAAAAATGTAAAATCATCATAATATTTATTAAATGATTTTTTTCGTTAACATTTTGTCATTGAAGTTATTTTGATAAATAGATTTAAAAAGATAGTCATTTTTATACATTTTCCAAAAATTTTCCATGATGCGACAAGTCGTTTTGCCTAACGAAATTTCCATCCGATCACGTCTCCAAATCTGCTACTCTGGACACTGTAGATTAGTTCCAACACTCGGTGCTACGTGTCGTAGTTTCGTTGCTTGTCTCCTTCTCTGTTTCTCCATATCTCTGATTACTAAAACTAGATCAACGAAAACCATCAAGAGTTCACAGGATGGCGTGGAACTCAATATAATTCTTCAGTATCAGGTTATTATATATTTTTTTAAACATTTATTGATAACATTTCTTTAATTTTTTTAATTTTATTTTTTCAAAGTTTTGTTCTGATTTTGTTTTGTACAGAAATTACTCCTGCCTGTTGAAGAAAGACGTAAACTGTTGACTACTACTTGCTATTCTTTTTTTGGATTTTTTTTCTTTCCTTATTGAATTTTGTTTGATTTAAAAACCATTTTTCCTGATGTTGCAATGGTGTTTCTGAGTCATGGTTGATGTAGAATTATGATTATATGTAATTATTTTATCTGCGATTTATTTTCTAATTTAGAAACGAATAGCAGATTGAATTTGACGTAATAATATTTTATTAACAATTATTTCATTGTTTAATCGTAGAAAATCTTGCTAGTTATCCCTTTTTTTTTCGTTTTTATTATTATTATTATTATTATTATTATTATTATTATTATTTTCGTTTTCATGTGATTTATGTTTTAATGCTTGAAACATTCTATCTGATCCTTGACAATTTTGTTTCCTTTCTCTGATATCAGGTTTCAGATTAAAACGAAACGATGTCGTTCAAAAGGTTACGAGCAGGTGGAGCAGAGAAATCACTGTCAATTGAAGAGCAGCAAGCTAAGGTCTGTGTGAAATTTTGACTAATTTGTTTCAGTTACCGTACTGGAGGCTTATTCTCTCCACGGGTTTTAGTTGTAGTTTTGGATTGATTTATAAAAAAGTCCCTTCCTCTATCTGCATGTTCCTTGATTTGATTTAAATAATTGATAAAATAGTTTTGTGTTGATTTATCGAATAGCTTTCTTTCTTCTTTCTTTCTTTCTTTTTTTTCCAAATAATTTGATTTAGCCAGTTTTATTGAATGCCGAAACCTTACCATGAACATAAGGGTCTTTGATACATAATTCTGATGCTTTTGAAAACAGAGGATGAATATTTTCTCAAGAAAATGTGTTTGGTTAATAGCTTACAATATTAAGTTCTAGATATAACTTAAAATTTATATAAACTCTAAGAACAGAAAACAAAAATATTTTGTTGTTTTAGGTTAGATTATTCTTAAAATTGATTTTGGAACATGAATGAAATATTGTTAAAGTTCTTTGATTCTTGCACGACTATACAGTTGGGTGGGCATTTTGTTTAATTATAATTAGAAGCCTCTGCAAAGTCGAAACTGATGGAATTTGACTTGATTCAGATAAATGAGGTTAGAAAGATGATTGGTCCTATCACCAATAAAGTCCCAGTTCTTTGTTCCGATGCATCAATATCAAGGTACCTCAGAGCAAGGAACTGGAATGCGAAGAAGGCTAGCAAAATGTTGGTAGAAAGCTTGAAGTGGAGACTGGATTGCAAGCCAGAAAAGATTGTATGGGTATGCACATATGCTTTGCAATAATCTTTTTTTCTTTTTGTGGCAGATTAGTCTATTTTTCCTGAATATTTATAAATCCTCCAAAAAGAAAAAAAGGAAAGAGATAGATGTAATTGCAATGAAATTCAATCCAGTTTAGCTTTCGGGTTGCACCTCGCATTGCATGTTTGGCTGAATGGCTTTCTATTCTTACAACATCTATGTACAATAGGTTTCATGCCTTATCCAACAGTGCTCTTTTAAACACAGATGGTATACCGAGGGCTGACATATCAGGGACAAAACATAAATTTAAGCAACTTATCAGAAGTGACGTTGTGTCTAACAAATGGCCCTAGATTTGTAACTAAATTTATAGCTATATGTTTTCAGAATTTAAATTTGCTTGTATGTTTTTACCTTTGAGAGTGTTGTTTTATCTGCATTGTGGTGCATGACGCGGCTCAGTCCTTTCACAGTCATAACACCTTTTGTTACTGCTTTAGGAAGACATTGCAAAAGAAGCTGAGACTGGAAAAGTTTACAAAGCTAATTTCTGTGACAAGTTGGGAAGACCTGTTCTTGTTATGAGGCCAGGCTACCAGGTAGATGCATCAATAATAGAGTGTTGTTCTTTTTTTTTTTGTTTCTTTAGTTGTTATTATTTTTACTGTAGCAACCTTGAGTATTATGATGATGGTGATGATAGATTTTAACTATAGTACCGTGTCAGAATACAAGTTCAACTGATGGACAGATCAAATACTTGGTGTATTGCATGGAAAATGCCCTAATGAGTTTGAGCCCTGAAAAGGAGCAAATAGTGTGGCTCATTGATTTTCAACGATGGACAATGTCAAGTATATCAGTGAAGGTAACTCGGGAAACAATTAATATCTTACAAAATCACTATCCCGAGCGATTGGGCCTGGCAATCCTCTATAATCCCCCCAAAGTATTTGAATCTTTTTGGACGGTAATCTCTATTCCATTCTTTATTTAACCAAATGTTGAGTTGTTAGGTTGCAGTTATGTTGTAAATCTGAATATAATAAGCTATTGATGGCATAATTGAATTTTACTCCTCTTTTTCCCTTAAGCATCTGTTAAAGATACCGATTCATTGTAGAGACTATGAGGCAGGCAATTACTGAGGACTAATGTTGCTTATGAAATGAGTATAATTTCCTTGTTTTGATGCCTTTTGTTGTCATATCGTTCCTCAAGGATTTTGGCTGCTGATTTGAAGGACCTCTTCTTTCAATCTCTATTCAGAAATGAGACATCAGTTCCAATTGTAGTTGTTTTATCTAGTTCTTTAACTTTATTGATTTTCCTGTCAAGTTGATTAGAGATGTATTGTTTTAGAACATTTCTAAGAATTTCATCAGAACACTGAATTTAGAGTTTGTTCCTATCCGTTATTTTTCTTTATAAGATATTTTCCTGTCCTTATATTTGTTTTTCCTTTCGATGATATTTGAAGAATGGGCATCAGAGTCGTATGAAAAAGGTGGGTAGCTTTTGAAAAATAAAGCTGCTTAAGAAGGAAAATTTCATGTCTACTTCTTTGTCAATGTTCCCATTGGGCCGCTTTGTGTGAATTTGTGTTATATTATTTATTTTAGCATATTGTAATGTGAATAAAATTTAATAATACTTTCTTTGTTGCAGATAGTGAAACCATTCATTGAGCGCAAGACATACAAAAAAGTGAGATTTGCAAATTCCAGTGATCCTCAGTGCCAGAGAATAATGGAAGCCCTCTTTGACATGGATAAGTTGGATTCAGCATTTGGGGGGAAAAGCACTGTGGGATTTGACTATGAAGCATATGCAAAACGTATGAAGGAAGATGATAAGAAAAAGTCTGATTTGATGAACACTGGATGTTCATCACCAATTAGCGAACCATTGGTTTCACCTCAGTCCTCACAGTCAGAATCATTGGCATCAGACCAATGTTCTGAGGATTCTGAAGAAGATGAATCACCATCTGCCGATAATAAAACATCTTCTAACTTGGAGACAATCGATGGGAGAATAGCAGGTCCAACACTGAGCTGTGAGGATATTCCGAAGAGCGAACCTACCTCGGCCAAAGGTGCACAATGACTGTATGATTCTTCTTACAAATCTTGAAGCACGCTTTATTCCACCTTGCACATTCCGGTTCTTAAGATTTTGACTAAACTATTGTCTACTATAATAACAAGAATCTCCAACTAGTTAATAAGGTAGATGAAGTTATATCCATGTACAGATATCAGCCAGGGAACGATGATGAATTTCCGCTGTTGATAGTGCAGAGCAACCGCTCTACATTATTATCATGTATTTTTTTTTTTCAATAAACCGTTGGCTATTTATTTATTTATAGTTCTTAGTTTGGGTTTGGAACTTTGGATAATGCAGAAGCATATGATGGTAACAACAATCAGGAAGCAAGAAGAGATGATGATGCTAACTCTGAAATGGGCCTTCTGAAAAGGCTATAAACTCGTTTAATTGAACTAAAGCTTCGCGTGGTATTGAAATGTTTAGGCTTAACTTTGAAGTTCCATTATTGTATAAAATTACGTGCCGCAAAATTAGCTGTTTGTTATACCAAACAGCTAAGTTAAGGTTGCTTGATTGATAACAAAATAATAGGATTGGTGCATGTAAATTCTCTTAAAATTTATATTTATAATGATATATTTATTTAAAAATTTTTAAATATAATTATATAAAAAAATTATATCACATCAATTATCGTAAATTTATACATTAAAATTTGTATGCACGATCTCAATAATTTGTGGATGCAAATCTAGCTGTCGGTTAAATCAAACAGCTGATTAACATTGATTGATTGATGATAAAATAAGGAGAAGGAGTGCATACAAGTCCTCTCAAACTGAAAATTTATATTTATTTTAAAACTTTGAAACGTATTGAATAACTTATTTATATAATAAAAAACTATATTAAAATTAAAATTAATTAATTGATTAAATAATTTTATAAAGACTGTGTCTTTAATATTTTTTTTATTATTTATATTTTGTAAGTTTTTTTTCAAATTAAAAATTCAAAAAAAATTACAATTAAAGATATTAGTATATACAGTACAATGAATGTATCATAGCATGGCCCAATAACAGAGAAGAACAGAAATATTATAAGATGTTTCTTTTCCTCTGTCTTCATCAATTTTGGAGTGAGAGGACTCATCACTTTTTCTTTTTTTTTTTTTAAATAAATGAAAAAGTTTCATTCGATGATATTCAAGTTTAAAATCAAATTAATAATGATATAATTTAATTTAAAATTTAATCAATAATATAATATTTTAATCAAATAAAATTAATAAACTATCTCAAACTCTTATAAAATGATACATTCTTAAACTAAAATTAAGGATCTAAAGATTAGATTCAAAACTTTTGTGTTAACAAATCACTTTCTTTATAAAAGGGCTTATCATACTTAGTCATTCGATTCACAGGACTTAACAAACTATACCCAAATATTTCATTTAATGAACAAAAAACAAAATTAATTAATTTATTTTATATCAAAATTTATATACACTCGAATTAATTGACACAACACCCATTTAATTAATACTAATTTATCTATCTGATATTAAGTTAATCTTAACTTATTGATACATCAAATCTATAAAAAATGCATATGAACTCTTTTTTTTTTTTTTATTTTATAAGCGAAAAAATTCATTTTGATGATTTCTTTAAAAAAAATATTAAAAAATATAATATATTTATTATATAATTAAAAGATAACATAAATTATATAAATATTATTATATTAATTTATTTAGATAATATTTATATAAAAATTAATGTTATTGTATTAATATTAAATTATGAGTTGAATGAGTTAATATCATTAAATAAATTTTATAATATCACAAATATTAAAATAAATAAACATTACATTTAACTATTTTATTTTTCATATGTGTATACACACACGTGTGTGTTTTTACACGTTATAATGATATTTTTAACTTTTTATTTTATTTATTATTAAATTATTTCTATACTTTAAAACAAATTTAATAAAAAAATTTTAATGAATGTCTTTAAAGAACTTATTTAAGTTTTTATATTTATTATTTATAATAATTTTTAATATTTAATATGATAATTGATTATAAATTTTAATATATTAAAAAATATAATTTATTAAATATAAAAAATTAAATAAATAGTCGTTAGCAAAACTCAAACCCACTTAATAATTGAGATGCAAGTTTTATCCGAATATTAATATTTAATTGACATGATTTTAAAAGTAAAGTTTTAATTTTTTTACTGTATCTTAATATTAATATTTTTAATTAAATATTATTAAAAAGATAAAAAAGGCATTTATTGATGTTTATTTTTTTATACTATTTTGTTTTTGTTTATTTAGGTTCTTTAAATAAAAAAATTATCCTACTTTTAACTTTATAATAAATTAAGTAGAATAAAAAAATTATAAATCAAAATATTAGATTAAATATAAAAAAGAAATTAGAACATAATTGAGATAACATTATAAAACATGTATAAAGCTTATAGTCTGTTGAGTTACAAAATTATTAGAGCCGTTGGATTGTATTTTTATGTAATCTAACGGTCAACTGTTTCGAAGAAAAGAAAATTTTTTTCCTTTTCCTTTTCTTATTCAATCAGCTCCCTTTTTTTTTTTTCTTACCTCTCCATTTTCTCACTTGGAAAAAGAAATCAAAATGGAAATAAAATTGAAAAATGAAAATCCCATAGAAATACAGCTCGTCATAGCTGTTAGTTATTTATTGCTTTGAAAAAAAAAAAAGAAAGTTGACAATAAAAACGATAATAGTTAGCAGCATAACACCGGATTCCGTCACCTTTTCTTTTGAGCTGATCTGTTTGTCATTTCCTTCCATTTTTCTCTGGCATTTCTCTCCATCAGATCAAGTTGCACTCTTGTAAATCATATAAACCACCATTTGATAATTTTATATATTCGTAGCTGGGTTTAAGGGAAAAGGTTGAGCTTCATCTGTTTCCTTTGTGTGTCATTTGATTGGAGGTTAGTTTCTCTGAGTTTTCTTTCATTTTTCTCTTACTAACGTATCGTACCTTAAGACCTATCGAGATCACAGACTTATATCTTTTGGTTTCAGTTGTTGGGTTGATCATCGTCTGATTGCTTGTAATCTCATTTGATTGAATCCTCTGAGGTGGGTTCATACTGAAATTATTAAATCTTTGTTCTTTTTCTATTGTATTGGATTTGTTCTTTTTTGAATTTTGGTCTGAGTGGATTTGTTTCTGATTGATTGTTTTTATTTTATTGAAACAGATTGTTTTTGTAAAGAACATCTCGGAAAGAAAATGGGTGTTGATGTAATGAAAATTGGAGTTCAAATAAGGAAAGTTATGGCCTTTTTGATAAGAACGTTTTATAGATCAGTTTGTAACCATCCATTTCTTGTGGTTTCTGTGTGTTTCATGATATTTCTATACAGATCATCGCCTTTTGTGTTTTCCCTCTTGGTTTCTGCATCTCCTATTTTGGTTTGTACTGCTGTTTTGCTTGGTACTCTTTTGAGTTTTGGACAACCAAACATAGCTGAAATTGAGAAGGAAGAGAAAGTTACCACTCATGAGATTTCTTCTTTAAAAACTGGGGTTGTTGGAGATGCTACCGTTGTTGAGAGAGACGAGAATAAAAGTTTTGAAACAATAGAGAGGTACACAGAACCCACCAAGAATGCTCTTGATGTGCCAATCTTGGAGGACAACAAAGGAAATGAAATTAAGGAAGATCGTGGTTCAAT
This sequence comes from Trichilia minutiflora, assembly GCA_035590515.1. NCBI lineage: Eukaryota > Viridiplantae > Streptophyta > Magnoliopsida > Sapindales > Meliaceae > Trichilia > Trichilia minutiflora. The sequence continues at coordinate 13,402,214 of JAVXUL010000009.1, forward strand.
TGATCTTACACTGCCGCTGATTGGTTTAAAGTCAAGAGAAATTCAATGGGAGAAGAGAGTGATTGTGGAAGTAGAGAGAGAATATAATGATTTGGAGTTGGAGAACAAGAGGCAAGTTGACGAAGAGAAGCCTAGGATTGAAGAAAAGTTGAATGATGGGGGACTTGTTGATAATCAGTATTCTAGGGTTGGAGCTGAGAATCTTGGACTGAAAGATGATAAATCTCCTAGAGAGTTGATTGACCCTCTCAAGGAAGATCAGTTGGGTTTTGCACCAGGTTTGTCTTGGAAACCGGGAGGGGAAGATTATGGTGATAATGATGGAGCTGATGGCGACGAGTCTTTGGATTCTGGGTCTGATGGTGCCGAGAGTTCTTCATCAGATGCTTCAATGACTGACATTCTTCCGATGCTGGATGAGCTCCACCCGCTTCTAGAATTTGAAGCACCTGGACCTACTCGTGCTTCTATTGGTGGATCAAATGCTGGTTCACAGAGGCTACATAAGAGCGATGATGAAAGTGTTGATTCTGAGGAAGATTCTGATAATCAAGTGGAAGAAGGAGAAGGCGAGGATGATAACGATGATAATGAAGACGAAGAGGAAGAAGGAGAAGCAGTAAAGGGAGGAGAAGAGGATGAAAGTAAATCGGCAATTAAATGGACCGAGGTCGATCAGAAGAATCTCATGGATTTGGGGACTTCAGAGATTGAAAGGAACCAACGTTTGGAGAATCTCATTGCGAGGAGAAGAGCTCGTAAAAACTTCCGATTGATGGCTGAGAAGAATCTAATAGACTTAGAAGTTGCTGATTTTCCTTTTAACATTCCATGGATTGCAACAACAAGGCGAAACCCATTTGAGGTTCCTGATGATACCTATGAGAATATGGCCATTCCTGGGTCTGCACCTTCCATTCTGTTGCCAAGACGAAACCCTTTCGATCTTCCTTATGACTCAAATGAAGAAAAACCTGATCTTAAAGGAGATAGTTTCCAGCAAGAGTTCTCAGTGTTTCAACATAAGGAACCGGTATACCGCCGGAATGAAACCTTCAGCATGGGAGCATCTGTTTTAGGGGGTCCTAAGCAAGAAAGGCAAGACTTTAGGTGGAGACGTTATTTTGTGGCAGAACGGTTTTCTTCAGAAGAAGGAACAGGCTATCCCACATTCCAGAGGCAATTAAGTGAAAATAGTGAGTCAAAGGTGAGTTCTGTTCCTGATACTGAATCGGTGAATTCAGCTGTTGATGAGGAGGATAAGCAGTCTCATGAACAAATACCGAAACAATTTTCTTCTGAAGGAACGAGCTGTACCACCTTTAAGCGGCAAGTAAGTGAAATAAGCGAGTCAAAAGTGAGCTCTGTTCCTGATACTGAATCAATAAGTTCGGCTGTTGATGAAGAGGAAAATAAGCTAAATGAAGAAGTTATTTCTCGAGAGATGGAAGTAATCTCCAACATAGGTCATGTGGTTGACCGTGTTGAATGTGGAAGCCAATCCTCTGGAGAAGTTGGTTCTGTGGATACTAAACAGGCTGCGTATAAAAATGTTCACCGTGAAGTGGTTGAAATTACTTTAGGGGATGGGGAGAATCACCATGAAAAGGAGTCAAGCTTTTCTGGAACAGAAGGAACGTCCACTCCCGAGGAATTCCATGCAAATGAAATTCATCAGAAAACAGAAACATGTGATGAGAACAGCAGTAGTTCAAGCTTGTCTTCGCTGTCCCAAGTAGATGAAAAAATACTTGATGCAAGAAAAGAAGAAGGATCAACAACGTTGGAGCCAGGAATGAACCTTAGGGAAGGATCTGGTGTTTCAACACATACAATTTCTGAGGAGCCTGAGTTTCACTTTATGAGTGGGGTGACAGAACAAATGGAGCCTGTTTATGATTCAAGCCCCCAGGGGCTGGAGAAATTCCTGTCATTTACTTCCATTTCATCGGACACACAACCCGAGATAGCTGAAATGGTTTCAAGTTCGGTATTGCTGAGGTCTGCAGACACAGAATCTGAAGCGCACAGGGAGGACAGAGATAATGGTTCCACTAGTTTTGAAGAGATGCTTGCAGCACCCTCACAGTTCCATGCAGTTGATGAAAATAAATCAGTATTAAGGGAAGAAACATTCACAGAAGCTGGTGAGCTTGGTGTTAGAAATGTTCGATGCTTAGGTATTGACCCAAATATTGATGTTCAAAAGGGATTTATTGTGAGTTCATACTCTTTGGACGTTGGACCACCAGAGGAGTATACTGTATACCGAGGTGATCACTTTCTTCCTAATAAGGTAGATTCTGTGGCTCCTACTCATCAGACTACTACTGTAGATTCAAGTTCATCTTCGCCAGAGCTACAAATGCCTTCCACGGTGATTGAGCACATATTGGAGCACCCTAGTGTATCTTCTCCAGAAACTGAACCTGTGGAGGAACAAGCAGAAGATAAGGCTGATCTCATTGAGCCGGAGAAGGATGAAGTTCACACGTCAAGTTCATCAGACAAGAAGTTGGTAGAGGAAGCCATGACAGACAAGGATAGTCATTTTCAGCATGAAGCAGATCAAGTCCACTCATTAAGTTTTGATGCAGATATCCCTGTTGATGGTGACCAAGATGGTCGCGAGGAAGTGAATCCTCCAATCTTGACGGAACAAATGCCAATAGTCCATCTGAGCTTATCTTGTTCAGAGGTTGATCATGTACAGGAGCATGCATTAGATAAGGAAAAATCGCGTCAGCTTGATGAGGGTCAAGTCCAATCAACTTCCCTGGAAAAGATTGATTCTGGTATACACCAAAATCTGGATGCAAAGGTGGACTCAGACCGTTCAATTTATGAATATATACCTTCTGAAGAAAAATCTCCATTTGAATTGGAGAAGCAATCATTGTTGGTGCTAGATCAATCACTGTCTTATGCTGATCAGGATGCAACCCAGGTGAGCGACGCTGCTATTTTGCTTTAGTTATTCAAATATTTTTGTCCTCAAAATAAAAATGAATAAATCTTCTTTGCTATTTACATGCATCACCTTAAATGTTACATTTTCCCTCTTAAGGGATGTCTATGTTGCTTGAGTCTTTTCCAGTAATTTGGCTTAATAGTCTACTAGTCAAATTGTATACATTAATTAAAATATTGAAAGTGTTATTGGAAGCAGTCTCTCTATCTGCAATATTACTGAGGAAACCTCGGGAGGTATTGTTAATACGCCTCATTATGGGGATGTGATTACTTTATTCCATTGTATTTTTTTAGGCATGTGTATAACTGAAATGTGTTTGCTTTACATACAATATTGCATTTGGCATACAGGCTCACTTTTATAGAATCTCTGGACTTGCATGATATGCATGAGACCTTGATATCTCCATCAAAGTTATTCTGTTTGTTCATCTTAGTAAACTAAACCACTGTGTGGGTTTATTCAATTGATTTTCTGAAAGGGGTATGTATGTGAGAACTAGATAATTCAATTAAATAGCTCTACTGGGGCTTAATAATGGTTGCTCTCTCACTGTGCAGGAAGCATCTATCATCCTGGTAGAGCCTATGGAGGAAGTAAACATCGCCAACAATGCAAATGTATCTGAAGTGCATGACCATGGGGAGAAAACTTTGAAAAATTCCTCATCCTTGATTTCCAATTCCACTACAACACCCCCATTCCAGAGTCCAGACTCAAGATCTTCTGGGGGAGAGGGAGTAAACAAAGTTGACAGTGGAAATGCATTTGACATGCATGATCATGAGCATATGACTCAGCAAAATTCCTCTCCTTTGACTCCTGACACCAGTTCAACAATCCCATTTGAGAATCCTCAAGATAAACCTCCTGTTGGAGAGGACGTGCAAGATGAAATACTCGAGAGAGTTGTACATGGGGACCCTGTACACGTCGAAGAACACTTTGATAATTCAGTAGAAGTATATGATCATGATGTTAACGAGGAAAACACCAATGGAGAGGTGCAAGAGATAAAAGAAATTGACGAAGAATTGTTGTTAGAATTGGATAGAGTTGGGGACTTCAGCGTGAAAGAAGAAGTTGTCGAGTCATGCCATATTCAACCGACACCAGAGGAGACAAATATCTCAAATTCTGAGTTGTTGCCCGACGATTTGATTCCATTAGAAACCAGCCTGGACCTACCAGTTCTTGAAGCTAAATCAATGCAAGATATTTTCTTGGCATTTAAGCAACTTCATGAAGGAGTAGATGTGGAGGAAGTCATTTTACCCAGTACGCACGATAATCAGGTAGTTATGGAAGAATCCGAAGATCTAGGTACAGTCTTACCAGTTGTTGAAGCAAGATCTGTGGAAGATATTCATACTGCCTTGAACCAAGTATCACAAAGTAATCTTGATGAAGTTCCCAAACCATTGTTGTCAAATGATTGTGCCACAGAAGTAGCAAAAATAGAAGTGGCTTCTACAGAGCAAATTGAATCATCAGGTAATAGGCAATCTGCTGTACAGGAAAAAAGGGAGACTGCCGCTGCTGCTGAATTAAAACATGTATCCAAAGAAACATCTGAAACTTCCAATTCGGGGATTTCTGATGAGAAGGAAAATACCATGAATCAATATCAAGTTCGGTCTCCTGTTGAAAATGAAGCTCCAGTGATTCAAACTGAAAATGAGGTTCCAAAACTTCATTAAGAAAGAGTTTGGTGGTTTTGTTTTTCCTCCATTTTCTCCACAATGGTGGGATTGGTTTCAGTTGGTTATTTATCATATCTTGGGTTTTGGTTAACATTTTATCTTGATTGGGTTTTGGTTAACATTTTATCTTGATTGACTGATTTCTTCGAGAATGAGTTTTGGTTTGATTTCTTGTAGTGTGTTTCATTCACCTTTTTGAGAGTGAGCAGGTTGAGGATTTTGAGAGAATTTTTTTTTAAAAACCTATCATATTGTAAATTTTGTATGTAGAAGTCAGAAGTGATATATTAATCATTTTTGAGTATATGTATATGTTATGCAGAATTTCCTCCTTGTATTCCTGTGAATCTTGGTTGTTACAATTGCGAATTTGAGATTTGAGATGGTTTATATATACGGTCTGTCTGATACTTTATGTTCTATAGCTCAAATTATCAAGATAACGCATAACTTAATCACGTACAAACGTTCCTATTTTGTTTACAATTCACTTTTAAATTGTTGACCATGGTGTCATCATAGCAAAATAAATATATACGCATATAAATAATTAATTTGGATTCCCAGTTAACCGGCTAAACATGGAAGCAACTAAGAGTTTGTTCTAATCTAGAATCTGGTCGATTATTGGCTTCAAAGTAGTTGGAATGTTACCATGTAAGAATAATATAAAAAGTCTTACTTGTATTTGAAGTAATATAAAAGTGAATTATATATTATTTTTAGTAGCTTCCGATCTATGCCAATGCAATACTAATAAGTTTAAACGAGAAAATTTCAAAGACAACACTGATTTTCTTTTGAACTTTCTTTTTGAAAAGAGACTTTTTTTCAATCAATCAGTGTTTGGTGAGGAAGCAAAGCCAGTTGACTCCTTTAATACATATCCTTTCATTATCTTTTGAGTTTTACAATTAGTTTAGTGGCTTTGTTTAGGCCGGTTGCCGACATGACTCATTCGATTTATAGAAGATAGACATGGATATGCCATTATAGCTTTGATTGAACAACATACCGACCTCACAAAGTTCATGAATTATAGAATATATTACATTGGATGATCTTCTAGAGTCTCTCTATTTTTCATTATTTAATTTAAATCTTTCAAAAAAAATTAAAATCTTAAAAATTATTTATTTGCGTGGCGTTAATGTTATTTTTATTTTTTTGAATGATTAAACATAATAGTTTCCGAACGAAAACAAATTTTTTATGCTTTCAATAATAATTGAAGACAACAAATAGATGTCTTTCACTTTCTAGAGAAATGCTACACTCAACTCAACATCCAAAATTTTGAGCTGTAAATCATAATGCCTAACTTCTTTTACACAATATTGCTATATTAACGTCAACATACTTTCAAAATTAAATAGAGGTACAACAGTTGCAAATATCTATGCAATATCAAACTTATACGATGAAGTTTGAAGGAAAATTGATCAGTAACCTTGACATACAAAATGTAGAAGACATACTACATTCAACCTAAAGATTTGAGTTGTAAGTCCTTCTCACTAAACCATATCCACAGGAAAATTTTATTTTATTTTTTCACTAAATATAGGAAAAAAGAAGAAGAAGAATGAAAGTCCTATTGCCTTTTCTTTTTCTGCGCTGGGACTACAGTTGTTGCCTGCCAAAAAATTGTCAAGAAAACAAGTTTCATTTGTAAAGATGGAGCCGGTTATGAAGCAAATGTGGGTAAACACATATCCTGAAATCTTCCGGGCTACCATGGTTCAACCATGGGAATGGGGAGGGACAGGAATAAACGAGAAAAAAAATGACTGTAAGGCAAAGAAACTTTCAACTAATCAAGTGGAGTGACCACAAAAGTACTATTTTAAGATTTGATGGCTTTTACCATCACTTTCAGTTAAGGATCCAAAATTTTTGAAACATCACTGACGGGAAGGATTTCATTACCGCAGCTGGAAAACAACTGAAAAGACAAGAATAACACTGTTGGCATTACAAGGTTACATTTGTTTTGTGTTCTTATTCGTAAGCAAATGTTTGAGAAGATTTTATTTCTTTGATTCTAAAAAATTATTAAATTAATTTATTAGTAGAGGCTTACTCGTATTATTAGTATAGTTTAAAAAAAAAAATCAATAGCCACAAAGATTGATTTCCCAAATTTTACTACCGATTGTAACATTATAAAGAAAAGCATAATTACCAAGCCTGAGAGTTGTTCACTTATGTAGGTCAATGATCTCAACATAGCTTCCAATGCATCTTTAGTAAGCTGAAATTTCACCTCAGTTTCTCCTGAAGAAGACTTGGAGTAATCTTGCAACTGCAAACAAGGACATGAAAATGGAAATATCATGGAGCATAATTTGGTTTTGCTAAGAGGATAGCATTCACCGTAATGCACTATTTTAACTAAAGCTGCAATCTGAGATTGAGATTAGATATTAAGAATGTCAGAGAAGAAAAAATGATTTACAACAATAAAACATAGGCTTCTATAACATGGTACTAGATCTACTTCAACAAATTTGGAAGCTACCTTTTCCAAAATGCGAAGAATAGCAATAATAAAACTATTCCATATATCTGTCTGCAAGTATTTAAGAATGTCCATCAATCTAAAGTCTAAACGCCAAAGGCAGTCCAATCCATGTGGCAGCAAAAACATGTAGTAAGTAATTCTTGGATGATGCTATGAACAGAATATCATTAGACTCAATTTCATAGGAGCATGGCTTCTTAGACTGGACTTTAATTTGTCCGAACCACTGTATTTTTACCATCTGGATAATTTAATATGACACTTGGTCTGCAGCCTCAACATGTGATATTTAGGGGAATTGACATGCAAAAGGACTATAAATTAATTCAGAGATACACAATCAGGTTACGAAACTTCACTACCTTAAAGATTCAAGCTAGTTTCATGAAGAGTAATAAACATGAGACTGTTCTGTTTGATGAATACAGTTTAAGGTGCCTTTTCAGTCTTTGTATTCCCTTGTAGACTTTTGCTTTGGGCACTACTCATTGCATCTGAATGAGTCCACAATCCTCCTCCTCCTCTCAATGATACTGACCTCTTCCTCCCATCTTTTACTTTATTCTGCAGGGTTATTTCATGTTGAAGATTTCTAAAAATTTGGGAATTAATTTCACACTAGTTTAGAGCAGAAACCGTTAGATGATTCAGTTTTAGCTATTGTTTGTATTTTCGAAAGCTTGTTCCTAGTTTATAAGCAGTTAACTGTACAATGTGTTTTGGAGTTAGCTCCTATTTTACATCTAGAATTCAACACACATAGCTATTTATAACTAGAATTAAACATGTATAGTTGTTACAGTCTTTGTTCATTTCATAATATGAAATATTTTAAAAATGTGTAAACCTTTCAATAACAGAGAAGCTTATGTCTAATGTGATAGCAAACCAAATAACTCCAAAAAAAAATAAATAAATACTTCTATAAAGGAACCTTCTGGCTCTTCATAATTTTACCCAGGCCATTGTTGAATTTAAAGGAAACTATTTCTTGCTTGCATACCTTAAGATTAATTACAGCCACTCTATTAGCTGGCACCGAGTTGCTTTTCTCCAAGGTCCATGTCATGGACTTGAGGCAGGGTAGACTTCCCTATATATCAATGAAAGGCAGTTATATATATGAAAATCCTAAGGTATTTTCTTTTCAAATATATGAGACATATACAATATACTACTTGTTTCATAGCAGATCTTAACACTAAAACTATAATATTAATGCATAATAATTATTCATTCAAGAACTTGGGGCCTTCATGAGGAGGAAAAAAATAGAAAAACAAAACCAAATCCTTAACAAACTAGAACTATGCATATAAATATCATGTCTTCACTAATCTCAAAATTCATGGTACAGATGGCACAGAAAAGCATAAATAAGGAGATCAATAAATGGAAGACATGTCCACATGGAATGAAACCTATTCAAAATATCTTTTTTATTCGTATTCATAATCAAACTAGAAATGAATTAAGATTCTCATACCACATTGCCAGGGGGGATGACATCATGCTGGAGCGGCATGGGAGCGATGGGTGCCACAGTTGTATCAACAATGACAGAGGTAGAAGCACCTAGATCATTGTGATTAAAACTGTTGATGTTATCATCTTGATGAGGCCAGAGTGGAGTCGAAATAACAGAAGATGGAAAAGATGTTAAAGATGGTGGCACATTTGTTTTGACATGAGAGGAATCACTGGTCCTTGACAATGAATGCTGAGTAAGATTATTTTTAACAACACAGTTAAGAAATGAAAACAGAACAAGCAAAAAGATAAGTTGATATACAATATAATAAAAAAACTATTGATATTGAATTTCCACATTCAGTAGAACAACAATGACAAATAATGCAAGAATGCAGTGAATAATGAGTAATTTTGTAATAGGGAGGTCAAAATTTAAACATAAGTGGTGGGTGAAAGAAAAAATAAATAATAAAAGCAGTATTTAATAGGTAGTAGTCTTTCCTAAATATAGTAATTCACAATTGTTTTAGTACTATAAGAATTAGCATGCGGCCGTTAAAGCTTAAGGTATGTAGATATCTGCTTCCGAGAAGCTTCAGTATGTCTATCTCTACCAGCATTCCAGCCAAACTCTTGAGCCACACTTCTTAATCTTAGCTAGACAAAGTACAGAACCATAATCTATGATTCTATGACACAAAACACCAATGAACTAGGCCACATGCTTTATTGGAGACTAGAAAGTAATAACTACAGACAATATCTTTTAACTAATTCAATATACATCTATCGCATTTGCATAAGGTATCGTCACAAATGGACACATACTTGCTTTTCTAGTTCTCCATAAATATAGAGCTACTCAAATCAGATCAAGTTTGAGAAAGGTCACCTGTTCTGTAGAAATTTCCTCTTTCCATTGATTCTGATATTTCTGGAGCAACAGTATGAGAGTGCTTTGAATATATAGTGAAAGATCAGGTGGAAACAGCTTCAAAAGATCATCACTTGTGAAGTTCTCACGTACACATTTTCTGATTAGCGAACGAAGGCATGCCAAAACCTATAGATAAGATTTCGATGTATCATTTGCATTTTCAAATTGCTTGAGCTAAGATCATGCACTACAAATATCAGCAACAACAAATTTGAAAGAACACTTGGCAGTACTTCCAGAGGATCCACTTTCTCCAAAACCATCTGAAATCACATTCTAAAAGACCACCAATTAAATGCTTCTATACAAAGCACTTGTTTGTGAGATTCAAAATTGCCTTTGTCCTAACTGACACACACACACACACACACACACCGTCCCCCCATCCGCAAAAAAGAAGAAGCACTTTTTCTAGAAAACGATTATCAACTGCTTCTCTAAAAAAGGCTTCATCAATAATTAAAAACCAAACACAACAAAAAGTTACACAATAGTCGTATAATTAGTTAGAGCATCTATAACATAAACAAAAAATACATTGACACTCCAACAATAATTTTCGAAAGTTTTCATTCTTCCACCGCAATTCTAGGAAAACCTAAGCCAAATCATAACAGTCTCAAACGACACGACAAATAAAAAACGACATGCGAATGAAAAAAAGGATGAGGTAATTACAGGATCGACTTGTCCAGGAGAAGGGAGGTTGAGGAGAGATTGAACACGAGATTTATCCGTTGAATTCAAACCGTTTTTTCTGGTTTTCCATAGCTTGTTCAGTAAGTCGTCAAGTGCTTCTTCTGAATTTATTACCGATAGCTTGTGCAGTTGCAGGTACAATGTGTCTCCTTCCATTTTTGCTTTATGTATGCTCTGGTTCTACGCCGCCTTTTTGCATCTCCAGCATTTTTAGAACGGGGGAATGACAAATACCGATATGCTTCGCCTGAAGTGAACGATAATTTTTGGGAAATTTAGTAAAATGATCATTTGTTTTTTTAATCGTTTTACGAAAATAATTATTTTTTAATATTAATTAATTAAATTAAAAATATATATTTTAAATAATTTTATTTTTATTTAAAAATTAATTTTTTTATTGTGTTATTTTTGAATATGAGATATTTATATATTTGAAATTTATTTTTTTATCATATTCAAAAATTATTTTTGAACGCAATCAAAAAACCAATTGTAATTTTTAAACACGATAAAAAAAATAACTTTTAAATTTTGAATAAAGTCAAAATCGTTAAAAAAAATATATTTTTAATTTAATTAATTAATATTTTTTAAATATAATTATTTTTATAAAATA
>JAVXUL010000009.1:13414689-13437337 GCA_035590515.1 Trichilia minutiflora
CTCCCTGTGGATACGACACTTGGACTCACCGAACTATACTATAACAAGACTACCTATACTTGGGTACATAATCTAATTGAGATCAACAACTCATTCATTTCAATTTCAAAATCACGTCTCAAACCATTTTACTATAAAACAAGTCATCAACCTATTTATTTCGAATCATAAATCCACAACTATTTCAAATATAATTTTATCCTGCCATCAAGTATCATAATCATCTTAAAAATAAATAAAATTATTTTATTATCAAAAAATCATCAATATTGAAGAAAATAAGTTATATTAACATATTTTATAAAAATACTTCATCATTCTTTATAAAAACATACAAGGCATGTCTAAATTGATAATCTATTTCTAAATTACAATGAAAACATAAATATCAAATTTATCAATATATATGTACACACACAGAGAAAATCTGAGTGACACAAATATTATAACAATGAGTTGAGGAAGAAAGTAATACTTGAAAATGCTAAGCCTCAACATATGACTTGTAAAACCTGAATCAATATTATCAACTATATTATCCTCTTTAACCAACCATTTTAGATCATACGGTTTTATTTTTGGTAATAGGACAACACCCATCCTAAAATACCTTATTAAAAACTTGGGTTCAATTTCAAATATATGGTTCAATAACTTTTTTTCTCATTTTGATGCTGGATTTGATTCATTTTTGCCCTTAACCATTATAACAATATATCAGAAATTGCTTCCTATTTAAGTCTTTTTATCCTGGTGTCATTCTCTGCCCTCTAAGACGGGGTTGTTAAAGGTCCACCAACTTTTATCTGATTTGTCCATAAACCCACAACATTATATTGAAGGAAAGTTAGCTATAATACAAAATTGTAAGATCTAACCTAACATTGTCAATAATATTGTCCGCTTTAGTCTAACCCTTTAAAGTTACATGATTTTATTTTTGGTAATGGGTCAACATCCATCCTAAAAAACTTTATTAACAACTTTGGTTCAACTTTATATAGACAACCCAATAACTTTCTCTCCCATTTTGATGTGAGACTTGATTTATTCTAGTCCCCAACCATCCTAGTAGCTTGCCAAGAGTCACTGCTTCCTTAGGTTTTCTTACCTTAGTGTCACTTCCTGTCCTCTAAGACCGAGTTGTTACACCACCACAGCTATCTTTTAATCGTGCTCTAAATCACCTAAAACTAAAGGGTGAGGGGGTGAGTATTCGAAAGTATACCCCATAAGTAAATTGATATATAAAAATAGTTATATAAAATATTTATATAGACACACACACATAAATATAATAATTTAGTTAAAGGGTTGAAAATAAAATAATTTATGAAAATATTACAATCATTTAATTCATTTAAAACCTTAGCCTATTTTATTTAAAAATTATCGAATTGACTCTTTTTATGTAAAAATCAATAACTATTTAATTCAAATATTTTTTTATTAAACAATGAAAGTAAGTTTGTTTATTTTATCGAAACATTGTCATAACTGATGTCAATCTCGAGTAATTATGTGGTGATACTCGTAACTATTTTAGATATTTTTCACTTAATAGGCCATTCTATATCATAATGATATTATCACCTCTCTTATAATGGCTCTACCGATGCATCAAATCATCTACGTGTTTTCATGGATCCAGCCCTATAAATATAGTCGACTTATCAATCCTAAAACCACTAGACATATTATCATATGATAATCATGAGCAAAATCCAATAAACAATCATTTGTAAATCATTCATTTATAAAATAATTGTTATATCCAAATGTATCATCATTCATAAATTCATCATCACAATCATTTTATAAGATATAAAAACTAAAATGTAAATCAATCTCAATATAGCAAAAATATATTTGAGGCCTCAAACACATACCAACGTAATATAGGCCATATTTAATTATTTTAAAAAACAATACAATAAAGTACAATGAATCTATTTATAACATAGATAATTCGTATAAAATATTTTGAAAATGATAAAAATGAATAAGTTCACTCACACTTAGAGAGGGTATACATTTTTTGTTGCCCCCAGTTTGTCCAAACTCCTCTTTTGTGTGATCAGTGCTTAATTCATGCATATACCAATAATCACATTAATTCTTATATCCTAAATAATAACAATACAATCCTATGTGCAATTATTATGATTATGAACCCAAGTTTTCTTGTTCGACGCTTATCCTTATTTTATTTTTCGATCATTTATCTTATTTCCAATAATGAAATCTCATGGTAATCTCTTAACAATATTCATTCATTAAATTTGAACCCAATTCAGTATCCAATTTACCACCTGATATAGCTTCCATAAAAGCAAATCTAATTTCCTATAATACAATCTTAAATTAAATTATTCTAACCTCTAAACAATGTATTCTAACCCAAATTATCGAAATTAAACCAAAATTCTTATATTTTCTAAATATACAATAAACTCTAAGCTAACATATTCAATCTAACTAGAAATTAATGCTTAAATCAAGTTAGAAATTTATATATATATTTTTATCCACTTACAGAGTATACTCTCATATATTCACCTCACTTACTTTTCAGTTTTAGGATATAATGACTACGTAGAGCTAGAGGTATTAAATTTAGAGTTGATTTGTGTATTCTCAAGTATAATTCCTTTATCTTGACTCACTGTAGGGTTCACAGTCCATTGGAAAAACCTATTTGACTTAATTAAGTATTTGAGTTTTGGTACTTATCTTTTATTGTAATTTGAAACAAATTTATGTAGATTTTGGATGGAAGGCATTTGTAACCCTTATGAAGATTTATGATTTGTTATATATGGTATTGGATTATGATAGATAAATGATGATAATGTTTAGTTTTCTTTGAAAAAGGTTGTAATTGATATTAACATGAATATGAAATATTATGATTTTTTTTTAATTGAGATGAGGATTTGGATTTTTTTGATTTGGTTATTGTTTGGATTATGGAATGAAAGGTTATGGATTGGATTTTGAATAGGTTTAGGATGAATGATTGATTTATATATATTGGGACTGTATTTTGATTTGTTTTATTAAATACCTAAGAGTCTTATGGGTTTTCGATAGGCATTTTAGACTATAGATTGTTTATCGATGGCTTGTGACGGTTGTGACATATGGATCCCATGGATTGAGGCATTATAGAGGTTCCCTGTACTGGTTTGTTTTGGTTCTTACCCTATTTGCTCCTTCCTTTCGGCTCTTGATCTCCTTTGTTTTCGACACCGTTTCTTCCCTTATTTAGCATCTCTTTTCACACCTTTTTTTCCCTATCTACAAAATATGATGTCCCTAATAATGTGTTGATGCTTTGTCAGCCTTAGTTAACTTGAAATTTTCTCTAAAACACGAGGATTCGATTGATAATACAAGTGAATCTCTTTCATACGTAATCATTTATTAACTAAATTTTTTTCAATTATATATAAAGCCTCAATATTGTATTGACTGCTTAATAATTATACCTGTAAATGCATATGATGAAAATAATAAAAATATTCATAAATTATAAAATAACTAAACTATCTCTAATTTATAAAATAGGATTTAACTCTTAAGCTCATGTTTTGACAAAAAATAATCGGTGCAAAGAAATGATAGAGTCCTCCTAAGACCCATTTATTCATTATTATAACATTAAAATTATTCATGGGATAATATTTGTAATTGTTTTAAAATTATTTAATTAAGTATAATAATATGATAAATAATTTTAAATTATAATTTGTTATAAGAATATATTATAATATGATAAAATAATTTTAAGTTATAATTTGTTATAAGAATATAGTATAAATTATAAATGTATTTTGTAAAAAATAAAAATACTTAATAATTGGTTATAATTTGTTATAAATTATAAGTTATAATTTGTTATAAGAATATATAATAATATGATAAAATAATTTTAAGTTATAATTTGTTATTAGAGAATATTATAAATTATAAATGTATTTTGTAAAAAATAAAAATACTTAATAAATTATTAAAACATTGTACAAATAATAACAATAATTTAATGAAATATAAAAATATTTAAAGTAGTAAAAAGTACTTTGTCAATTATTAAAATATTATTTTATAAAAAGTAACAGTAATTTAATAAATTATAAAATATATTTGTAAAACTTACACAATATATCTTTTTTAATACTACAATATTTATAATAATTTAAATTATAATTTATATTTCCTAAAATTTTATTCATACTAATTTAAATAATTAATAAAATAAAGTTTTATTTAATAATAATATAAAATATATTTTATAAAATAAAAATATGTATTTAAAAATTTATTATTTTGAATAAAATTTTTAATTATATAATTTATCATTTAAATATTTAATTAGTTTAATTAAATTAGCACAAATAAAATTAATGATTAAATAAATAATTTTTTTAAAAAATTAATTATATATATATATATATTTTAGTTGGTGTACCATATAGTAGATATTGTGATGTTTTAAAAAAATATTATTACAAATAATAAAGGTAAATTTTTTTTCCTAATACTCATTATTTTTTTTTATATGAATTACAATTTATAACGTGATTAAACCGACATAATACATTATATGTATTAATAAGTTGAAGTTGATTTTAGATAATATTATTATCAAACGAGTGAAATGAATGCAAAATGATATGTTTAATAATTGTGTAGATTTTTGGTTCAAAATTTATGACATAAAAATTTATTTGTAACACTATTAACCATTTGATTAATAATGTTGTGGTCATTATTTTAAAATGTATTTAATTATATTTTTTATATTTTAAATATTATATTATTATTATATTTAAATAAGATATCTGAATTAATATATTTAATTAATATTTTTTTAAAAATTAATTGAACGAAATTTAAATATCCTAAACAACCTCAAAACAAACTTAGATTTACTTAGATTTATATTTGTGGGTTTGGGATGTTAAAAAAAAAAAAAGGGCTTTTACGCTGATTTTGAATTAAATATTTCTTCTATTTTTATAAATATTTTATGTTATGAATATGTTTTTCAAAAATCATTAATATAGGAATTGGCTATTAATATTAGGGGGAATGACAAATACCCCTCACTTTTGTCTAAAATTCAATCTTTTCCTTCTTTAAATGATGGCGAAATTTCAATCGTTCATTTTTTGTAATCAATGACCTAAATTTTGCCACCATTTTTAAAAAGAGGAGATTGAATTTTAGGTAAAGTGAGGGGTATTTGTCAATGCCCCGTTAATATTATTTAGAAAGGGTCAAGCTAAGAAAAAGGTTACGATCAATATATATAAGAGAAATCTCACGTACGTCTGCTTATTATACATACAAATAATAGATCTACGGCCGTGATCTTCCCACGTCCCGGTCATCGTTTATTTGATGTTTTCCCAAACGGAAAAACGATGGAGAGAGCCCATCTCGGTCTACGACAGTTTTCCACGTCTCTCTGAGTCTCTTGCAAATACAATTACAAAGGAATCCAATCTGTTTTAGGGTTTTTCTGTTAATTCTCAGGAGCTCGGTTTTGTCTCTGCTAACAGAAATATCGGGTAGGATTATGCGTCTGTAATTTTTGTCTTTTATAGCTTCTATTAATTTTACTTCAGTCGTTTTCATGTAATCATTTTGCAGTTTCGTCATGTTCTTTGGAATTTTTTTTACTCTAATCGTGCTGAGAGGTTTGACTTCAGTTTGGTATATGAGAAAATGTAGTCAAAGTCGCAGAAAATTTAATGATAAGTAATCAAAATTCTAAAATGTTTCCTTTAAAAAAATTTATTTTCTTTCTCTTCGGTTCTCGTTTCTTTTGAAAGCTAAATGGGACTGAAATTCTTCCTTCCTGTTTTGGTTTCTCAAAATCTAGTTGTTTACTAGTTTCGGTATTTACTTTTTTTTTTTTTTTAATTTAGAGTTTATCGTGAAGTGTTTATACTGTAGATGAATCGGTTTATATGTTGTTTTCTTTAAATTTTAAAATTTTTTGGTGTGTTGAAGTTAACTTATTAATTGATAGTATGGAGTGAATGGGCATCAGTGAATGTCAAGACTCATTTTTCTTCTCTTTGGCATCAGTGACAATTGATATTCAAGTTAATGTTGTAAATCTTGGTTATTTTTTTTAATAGTACGGTTGTTTGATCTATAGATATGTTTTTAATTGTCACTAGTGTTCAGCCAGACAGTATTTACTTTTAGATCAATTTTTTTTGGCTGATCTTTTTTTTTGTGACGGTTTGATCACCTTCATTCAGTTCTTGATATAATCATTGAAGTTTTTGTTTCTTATATAGAAATAAACCAGACAAAGAGTTTATGAGTTTATTTATATTGAAGATTTAGATAGTTTGAGACTGAATTATTATTTCACCTTCTTGGTTTTATGCACAATTTGTTGATAAGAAGTACGTGAAACCTGTTAGCAAGGATATTATCTGTTTTTGATTGATGTGAGCCTGGTGTTTAGCATGTGATTTCTCCGTGTATTATTTGTACTCGTCATTAGTTGGAGTCCAATTATATGAATAGATGCATCTAACAGACACTAAAAGTTTGGTGGTAATTTGTAAATTTTTATCCCTCTGTTGCTCTTTCCAAATTTATAGAGAAGAGGTTTCTTGTGTTCTTTCTTTCCGAAATTGTATATCCAAGTCATAAATTCATGAATTCTTGTATGCGCATGGCACTTGAAAGAACCTGTGTCTTTTCTTCCTCTTGTATGAATTTGCCTCCTTCGTTGTCATTTCACGGTATGAACATTTTGTTTCATGCACGAGGAAATGACATTTCTCTGACACCTTCTCACCAATCCCATATCGTAACTATAATATATATATATATATATATGGCACCTGAAAGCACTTCTGTTTTTTCTTTCTCTTGGATGGACTCTACCTCCTTAGTCCTTGTCATTTTACAATCTTAATTTGAATTATTTTATTTTATTCATAAAATAACGTTTCTCTCACACCTTTGCATCAGTGACTCTTTGATTTACCAGTCTTCTAATTATGATATGCCCAACCCATTCCACATTTCTTATTAGGAAGATCTGATCCATTAAGCCTTTTCCTAGGAATTTATACATTAGGATTTTGAAGATTTGAGGATATTTTAGGGCGTATGTGCTGAATCATTCAGTCCAAGATGCATTTCACGTTTAGTTAACGCAATATATGTAAAATTCTATTCAGTGAAATATTTTATTGCAATTTTTAGATTATTATCTTCTCTTTTAGTGTTACCTTGATGATTGTTAATATATATTATTGACACTCCTTCAGTCTCATTCTTTACCTTGATGATCTTTAATATTCATCATTGATGCTCCCTCATTCTCACTCTTTACCTTGATGATTTTTAATATATATTACTGATACTCCTTCATTCCCACTCTTTCCCTCACTTTCTTTCTGTTTCTTCCTCACAGGCTATTCAGTGGTAAGAGAAAACAGGCTAAGAAGGACCAAATTATGCTTGTCTCTGGTAAGTTGGGAAAATTATGCCAAATTTCCCTTTTCAAGTTTTCCCGTCTTTCTGATTTATACTATTAATATTCTAATTTTTGGAGATTAGTTTGCCATGGATCCTACAATAACTTTGGTGATTTACATCAACCTTTACATAATCTTGGTATTCTTGCCTAATTAAAGTTTGCACTCTTTAATTTATTTGCTCTTCCAATATCCTGATAATATGGATTTTAATCCTTGGGTTTATGCATCCTTATTGGATAGAATAAATCTATAGATGTGTATGTGTTGATATCTTCAATGCCAAACCGTGGGTGTGGTTGATGCTAAGTACTCTCAAGAGTTTGTATGCTCAATTCTTTTTCTACTTGTGTATTTGATTATAACAATAGGGGAAAAATTGTTTGTGCTAAAAATTTCTTCAACTATATGCTTTATTTTTTTCTTCCCTTTGGATAAATAGGAGCCATGTACTTATATGTAGTGTAATAAAAGTGCTTATGGGTGACGGCAAAAGTGATATCTTTTGGTTGAGGAACTGACTTTTCAGTTTTTGGTTTGTATATAACGTGTTAATCATTTCTAAATTCATTTATTTTCTTCTCCCTTTTAGCCCTGAACAAGAACTAGCTTTATTTTTTCTCTTTTTATCTGGACGTCACTAGTTTTAATAACAAGGGCATGGCAAATGCTAGCCGCCGTATGTGTAAGATTTTAATACACTTTTGGTGTCAGATACTGATAAATTTAAAACTTGAAGTGAGCTCTGATGTTGAGGTAATTTATTTTTCTGTAAGATATAGCACTTGGATAAGTCCAGATTCAATTCAAAATATTATTTAAAATGATTGATGTATTATTGATAAACCATGCACTCACATGTGTTAATGAAGTGTGAAGGAGGATGATTGGAGGGAATTTATTTCATATAGAAATTGCTGTTTTTGTTTGCTATTATCCCTTGATAGAAGATGGTTGTTCCTGCTTTTGTTCTACTTGCTTTCTTTTTAAAATGTCAAGATTTTTATTTTATTTATTTTTTCACTTGCAGGGATTATTTCATGATATATAGAAACTTGTTAAATAGCAGGATGAGCAGTGAAGGTTTTGATGGACAGTTATTGGCCGAGAAGTTGTCAAAACTTAACAATTCACAACAAAGCATTGAATGTATCCTTTATTTTAACAGATGTTGCATTTTTGCTTATAAAAAGTTAATTCCTTTCTATATTCTTAGGATAAGATCTCATACATTACATAATGATAGAAATTAGCATTTCTTTGGGTATTTGTATTAGTTTCAATATTCTATTTGTACATCATTGTTCACAATGTAATTTGTCCTCTTTTGATCATTTCCTTTGTTAATGGGTCTTACTACATTTTGAATGCTGTATGTGATGAACTTGTGGAGTACTTTACTCTCTTTTTGCTAGTTATTGGCTGGTTATGAAGCTAATCTTTAGAGACTCTTAGATAAGATCATCATAGATTCTTCTGTAACCGACTATCTGAAGCTGATCTTTTACAGCGTCCTCATTTTGAATAATATTTATCATCGTTATTATTACCTAGTTAAGCTAAATCTTAATATATACTAGTGGACAACTAAATATTACAAGTATGATTAGCTTCTGAACACCTCCATTTTTGCAGCAAGTTCCTTTGCTTAAGATTACATGGCCAGATAGTAACAGTCATCCACATGCTGCAAGTATATTTGCGTATGTTTATTTATTTATTGGATAGGAGACTGGAAACATGTATTTTAACATAAGTGAAGAGAGAAATATGAAAGTAGACCAGATGTGCACTATAAGCCCAAGTAGGCAAAATAGCTCTAAAATGTAAAACTATTGAACAATCCATTTGTATTTATAATTTTTCTTTTCTTACATGATGATTTGTTTCTTATGGTATGAATTTCTTTAACATGTGTTCAGCATTGTCCAAATGGTGTATTACTCATCGTAAGAAGGCAAAACAGATTGTTGAAACATGGGATCAATTATTTAATTCTTCCCAGAAAGAGCAGCGTGTTTCTTTCCTATATTTAGCCAATGACATCTTGCAAAATAGTAGGCGAAAGGGCAATGAGTTTGTGAATGAGTTCTGGAAAGTTCTTCCTGCCGCTCTCAAACATGTTTATGATAATGGTGATGAGTATGGAAAAAAGGCAGTGACCAGGCTGGTAGGTTTTACCATATGAAGTCATCTCTGCATCGTGCGTTCTTTTATTTTTTGGTTCTTTTTGTTCCCTGTTCATAATTAAACAACTTGAGGTAGTCCTTTATTGTATTTCCCATCTGCCAAGTCATGTATAATATCTTCTTTTGTTATCTATAACTGATGTAAATATCCTCTACCGGGTTCTGTGCTAGGATGTTTTCTTGAGAGTTGTTTTTGATGCAAGGCTCTGGCATACTTTTTTACACTGTGTAGGATAGTTACAGACACATACAAAATGTTTTTGGTATAGATGTATAGATGTAGACACATGTATCTGGGATGTCTTTGCATTCTTGAGAGGACACCAAGTTCACTTCATTTGTTATTATTAGTAAATTATTTCTTTTTATAAAAAGATCTAATATCTGCCTTGCCAAACTCTTCTTTACAAACTAACATACTTCTTGCTCATTGTTTCTTTTTCTTTGATGGAATTACTGTTTCAGATGCCTAGTTAAATATTGTTGTTAAGATAGAATTGCCTAATTCCCACTTGGAGTGACATTGTATCAAAATCCGGCAGATGGTCTCTCAATTTGGTGATGAGTGGGGGAAACTGATGTAGAAACTTATTAATTATTTCAGGAAACATTTTTGTTAGGATTATTACTTGTTTTAGCTGGGTTATTACCTCATATTTGCTTTTCTTATCGAAGTAGGATATATTTTACCCTAAAGTAGATTAGTTTTCTTCCAATAACTATTAATTGACCTTGACGAATTTTTCTTTTCAGAGTATATGAATGATTGGAATACATATATTGCTCTTTATTATGTCTTTTTTCCGCTTGTGCTCTGTTCTTTCTATGTAATCTCTATACCTTGAATTATGATGTAGTACAAAAAATAAAAGAAAAATTTCGCCTCTTCCCCACGTCATACAACCACTTCAAATTGCTCAAGTTGTAGTATGACCACTTTAAGCAACACATTTGTATTTAGTTCTCATAGGAGAGTATTCTTTCGGTGCATTTGGAGGCTATGACAATGTGGTTGCTTCAGGCCAGAATTTTAATAGTGCAGGTATACGTGTAACATCATGTGAGTAACATTTTAGTAGACCTTGTGTATGGTTATTCATGTAGTGCTAATGCTTTTGATATTATCAATGGAAGGCTTAAAACACGATGGGCTGTGCTTCTTTGCCATATAACCTTTTAAGATGACTTCTGTGTTTACATGACAGTTTTGAATTGCATTACACACTTCTCCATACCCCAGTAAAGTTGTCCAAGCAGAAGAGTTGATTATGAACATAAAGTACAATAATTTCTTATAGCTATTTTTCTATAGCTGTGTGGCCGTAAGCATTGGTTTCATTATACACTTATAAACATTGCCTATTTCCTATAGTTGACTGAAGTTCCTTTTTCCCCTTTGATAGGTTGACATATGGGAAGAAAGAAAAGTTTTTGGCTCTCGAGGGCAAAATCTTAAAGATGAATTGCTTGGTAAGAATTCTCTTTCTGTTCCAGTGAGCAATCGAGAGAGCTCAAATCCTATCAAGATAGTGAAGAGGGATGCTAGCTCTGTGAGAATTGTACGCATTTATCTATAACATGGCAATTTCTTTTTCTAAATTGGTTGGTTTTCTATATTTAACCTTTTGTTCTTTTATGTTATGCCATTTTGTAAAATTTTTTTGGCCTTGTCATCTTAACTTCAGAAATTGGCTGTTGGGGTTCTGCCAGAAAAAATACTCACTTCCTTTCAATCTGTATTCGATGAACATCTTAATGAAGAAGCTGCTTTAAACAAGTGCAATGTTGCTGTACAGCATGTGGGTAAAATTGGTGAAGATGTTGAAAACACTCCAGCTCAAGGTAGTTTTCCATGGATTTAGATGCTTCTTCTTACTATGAAAATTGATTTGTGGTTATTTGTAAAATTTAGGGGTTCAATTCTGATGATATTGTTGAGACTTATAAATGGAAAGATATTGTGAAAGTGCAACATTCCCTTTTGTGGATATACTTTTGCTAATCAGTTGTTTAATGTGACTATCTTTACTTACCTAAAGAAGAAGAGGTAACTATTTTGCTTTAGCATTATTATTGAAATGGTGCTGGCCACTAACAATTTCCCACAAACATGATCCATACTCCTTCACTGTCTCTATAAGAGGGAATTAAAGCTTATTGTATGGATTAAAACTTTAGCTCTAAGTAGTTCAGGTTAAGTGAATTGTTAAATAAAATGCATCTCTGAATAATAATTAAAGCAACAAATATGTTATATGATCCAAATAACTACAATAGGTGCTTAACTGAAAGCTTCTTCATTCTGTTAAAGAAAAAACACCGAAAGCTTCTTCTTTCATGTGGACTATGTTAAATATCTGGGTTTCCATACGGAGTAGTTCTTTGATAATCCCACTGAAAGCTGAGTTGTTGAAATTTTGTTCTAGTTATAGAATCTTTTGCTGCTTTCCTGAAATTTCTTTGGTTGATAGAAGGAAAGGGAAGGAAGAAAGGAAAGAATGATTTGAGAAGGGAAAATATTGCTGGAGTCTAAATGCTATTATTCAATGCTTTCTATTCGATTAAATTTCTAGGATTAATGGATCCTCACTTGTTGACCGGAAGGTATAGTATTTAAATCCTTTTACTCTGTTACTTAAATCTAGTGCAAAACAGGTCAATCCTATTTTTGGATCTATAAGAGTGATCTGTGTGTGTCTAGGTTAATGTGTCTAGTTCATTAATTGTTTAGTCATAGATATGGTGAAAATTGTGGAGTCTAAATGTTACCGTTGAGACCTTTTCTTTCGGTTTAAGCCTTTGAAACTAATGGTGCTTATTGAATATCATTCTTCTGTCTTTTGGATGCTTTACCCTCCTAGAATTCTTTCTTCATCCAAAGAGTGAAGTAGCTTTTTTTTTTGCCTAGTTACCTTTTCTTCGCTCTTATGTTCTACTGGACTATTAGGAGGACTTGAAAAGTCATTTAATGATGAAGTAGCTCTTTTGGGCTTCTATTTAGTTCAAGCCTTTTAGAATCTGTTGTTGGGGCATTTTGCCTATTTGAGTTTCATGACTTACCAGTTTGTTGCCTAATATCACTACTTTCTCTCTTATTACCTATTTGGCTTCTTGTTTATTCCAATTAGGAAATCAGCAGGGATCTACATTGGTGGATCAACTGCAAGAGCAGGAAAATGTCCTCCTGCAATGTGTTGGACAACTGGAAAGTGCTGAAACAACAAGGGCTGCCTTAGTTTCACAACTTAAAGAAGCACTTCTGGACCAAGTACAGTTTGGCTACAATTCTGTTTTCTCAAGCCTATACTTTCAATGCTAAAATTTTGTAATTTTTACTCCCTACTGATTTAATGTATTTTAGGAATCGAAGCTGAAGCTTATCCATGCACAGTTGCAAGTAAGAGCTACTATCTTTTCTATTTACTCCTTAGAAGTGATTGCTCGTGATGTTCTGTAGCTAACAAAGTGTTTGATTTTTTGTCCGCTAATCATGATGAAGATATGAGATTGTGGTTATACTGGTTCATGGAATACAGATTACATTAGGTAGAACAATTTGATGCAATAGGTTTATTGCAGAAAATAAGCTATTATATCTTTTCATTTTAGAAATCATTTTATGGATGTGATCCATTATATGTGTGATACAGGAGTACCACACGTGCCTTAACGGGCTTTAACAAGAGTCACTTAAATCAGAATTTTTTTGAAGCTTCTATAGAGTTGTTGTTCTGAGTAGAACTAATAGATAACAGTACCATCTGATGGAAGGATAGGTATTACTTTATTTAAGACCACCATCTCTAACTAATAAGTTTTATTTAGGTTGTATGTATAAATATATATGCATATAAATATCCAGATCTTTGATAACGAACTTGGTTAGCATCATCGATAGTATAAAAAATTCCAATGCTTTATGAATTATAATCGAACAAAAATTTTGTTGAGGGATGTAAACTAAGTTAGCTTTAATCAGGGGTAATTTGATCTTGCCTCTTTTAAGGGTACAGAAGAGGAGCACTATTTATGTAGTTCTTCAGTGTGTCTTTGATTATTGCAAATGGAATGGTGGCAAGGTGCTAACTGATATGTAAATGTGAGAACTGGGTTATACCAGTAACTAAATGAACTATTTTTCAGAGCCCTTTTGTGCTCCCAAGCTCCTGCAGATAAATGTGAACGAGGAATGCCCCCAACTAGATAGCTTAGTTGGTTTGGCCTCTTACCTAGGAAGCAAGAGGTTAAGGGATTGATTTCCCACCCTACCCACCCCAATATTTTTTGTGGTGGTGATGGATTTCTTTTATTTGTGTTCTTGCATTGGTTGAGCTGGGGCATGGGATGTGAAAACCTGAGAACAATGTGAAGACCAGAAAAAAGGTTTTGCTAGAATCATTAAAAAAGGAAAAAATGAACTTGTTTAGTTTGTTTGATTGTTTCTTGTGTACGTCTTGGAGAATGCTGAAGGCAAATCTATTGAGAGAGAAGATTGCCGGGGCATTGATCAGTTCTTCATTTTTTATTTGGCCTGATCTTCTAGTCTAAAGCTATAATGCTTAAAGTTAGCTTGGCAGTAGTTTGAATTGGATTTTGATTATGAGATGGCTTATGGATTTAATTGTACTGCTTGTTTTATTTAAATCGTTTTAAGGGATAAAACTTGTACTTGTAGGCTTGCAAATAAAAGTATTGTACTGGTACATCAGGAGCATAATTATCAGCTCAATGCCCAGAATGATATGTATCTGTGGGTAATAAGAGGTACTATTTAGGCTGTAATTTAAGAAGTGAGATGCCAATTTCTAGTTTATGGCATATTACGAACCTTTTTTGAAATGTTCAGTGAAGTTATGTTTTCATGGGATATTTTCATTTGACTACTCTAAGAATAGTAATATCTCAATGTCATATAAGTATTAAAAGGTAACATTTTACTATAAAACTATACACAATCACAATGAGCTTTATTTCCTTAATTCCGTCCGTTATTCTGTTGATAAAAATAGAAAATTTTATTGATATCCTTAATTATGTTTATTTAACGTATGGTTTATTTTTAAATATGTATATATGTATTAATAGGTTAGATTTTAGTTAAACAAATATTCACAGTAAAAATAATTTTTATTGCTTTTAAAAAATTATAATTTTAAAATAAATTTATTATTGTTAATAAATATAATTTTGTTACTATTTATAATTTAATATTTACTGTGAATATACTTGTTTGATGTCTTATTTATTTTTAAATTAACTTAAAGAATTGTCAAAATATTTATGTGTAGAAATATAAATTATGTGCTAAATAAATATAATTAAGGGTATAAAAGGAATTTTATGTTTTTATTAATGCCATAATTAACTGAGTGAAGGAATTTGTAGATCATTGTGATATTATGCATAGATTTGCAGTAATAATTTGCCTTCTAATATTTGTTGTAGTACATTGAAATACTATTATTTTTAGAGGAGCAAGATAAAAATATCCCTATTTTCATTTAGTAATATGACATTTAGTTCTTTCATGAAGGGGTCAAGTTGATGCTACCTGGTGCGTAAAAACTTTTATCTATACAAACTGATGTGGCAATGATAATAATTTCCCACATTAGTATTGCCACATTAGCCTGTATAGACGGAGTTTGTATAAAAGTTTTTACCCCTAGAATTATTGTTTTATATTTAACATCTTAATTGTTATGGTAGATTTTATAATCTTGCACATTTACAGCAGGAATTTTAGTTAGCATTATAAAGATTAAACAAAATAAAAATCATATCGTTCAAACTGATATATACGAGTATGTTAACATTTAAAAGGGCATATGTTAAAACATTTGAGGTTTTTCTGGTTGCATTTTCAAAAACCGTTTCTCATTTCAAAAGAAAAACTTTTGTAAATTTTAATGAAAAGTTGGGTAACAAGTTTTTGTTGTTTTTCATCATTTTCAAAATTTTGTTTTTGATAATTAATTACAATGTTTTTCTCAGAATAACTGCATTTCTCGTTTTCATGAATAATGGCAAACATTTTTTTTTTTTTCATTTTAGGATTCTATTTTTAACAAAGACTACCGAACATGTTTTTTGTTTTAAAAGCATCATTTTGTAGTTTTCAGAAACACTATTCTAAAAGCATTACCAATTGTTTTAAATTTGTGAGAACCAATAACTTAAACGTTTATAGTCAGATTAAAAATGGAAAACAAATATGTTAGGCATTTAGACCTATTTAGATTTCAGTCAAATTTAAACCCCTCCAGATTTTAGATTTAAAGGAAAAAAAATGCTACCTTAGTCTATATTAAGTTTAGCTATGAAAACGAAGATCTGTCTGGAAGAGCAATTGGACCTCTCCAAAATGTGTGCCAAGTCTTCTAACAAGGGACAAAAGGCCGGAAACTTATTCTAATGTTGTGAAATAATGGCGATCGCAGTATTTGTTCAACAAGTGACATGTTTTTCATCTACTCTATATTTTGCCTAGAAACAAAATTAATTAATTAAGAAAGACAACTTTCCAGTGGACCCTAAAAGGAGCAAAATACTAACCAAAAGATATGGCTGTACTCAAGAGCTATATACAAGCTTGACCCTAGAAACTTAAACTATAAAGCATTTTTCTTTATCACATCACTGCTAGTTCGCAATTGTGAGGAATAAAGAAGAAAAATCTCACTGAATTCGGATGTAATGAAAGTCCGCACTATCCTAAAAACCCTGCTTCTCTTTCCCTATAAAATCTTCAAAATTTTCTTTTATTTCTCTCTGACTATAACATCCAAAAAATGGTCCAGAATGCTGCTGCCTTCTTCCTACCTTCAAAAGTGATATACCTTTTCATAAGTAAAGAGCAGTGAACCAGTGATTACCCAAGAAACACAAAAAGCCTTGTGTAATTTATACTAGAAGGACTGAGCAATAGGTCAATGCTGGATAATATGGTCGGTGCACTCTGGGTTGTCTTCTATAATACTCACCAATATGGAGTTAACACCATGTTTGGTCATCTTCTTTGAATCATGTAATTAGTGTTTGGTTCTTAAGAGCAACCGACAGCTTTACTTTAGATGGACTTTAGATTCCAAATCACATTTTAGGGTTCAAAAATAGACAAGAAAAGTTGAATTTTCAAGAATCCAAACTATCATATTTTCTTGCATCACAAAGAGTAGTCCTCAATGACATGAAGAAGGTCAACATAGAGTTGAATTTGAGCCTTTCTATCGTTAGATATCTAGAGAACTTAAAATCCCAACCACCCTGGCTGCCTACTAGCTATCGAGACACTGGAAATGTGTACCCTATAAGCTCCCTGTCAGTTGAAAACTTTTGACCTTTCCTCTTTGGCCTGATGAGAAGAGGAGACAGTCACCTTGCTGGCAACAGAAAGGTTGCGCCCCTTGGACAACTTGAATGGCCTATGAAAAGGATCACAGAATGCAGCTTCGTCAATCCACTTATCTTTCCAGGAGCTGATTTTTCCAAATTTTCACTGTCATCCTAACACACCTTAGGAACTCACTTCTACCTCTTGGAATAAAGGTCCCAAGGGTGGAGACAGGATGGGCAGAGATGGGACCTTTAATTATTCATAAGAATCTCGGCAATTCTCGTGGATACTTTATTTAACTTTGATAACATTCTTATGGATACTGTATTTACCTTTGATAACAGACTTCCAAAGGAATTTATCTTCTAAAGGGAACTTCCATAGCCATATACCAAGTAAAGCTCGATTCCTGCTAACAAAGTTTCTCATCCACAATCCAACTTTGTATGTATATAGTTTAAAAGGCTGCTCAACTGGGACTATGAGCTTGTCTTCCTGAGGCTGATGTCATCGAATAACTGGAAATTGGGTGATGAAACTTCACTGCAGCAGCCTAAGATGCACTGCTAGATTCTTTGTGGACATAAATGGCCAAGAATACTCTCACTTTCTTTATCTCGACAATATTGGCCATTCACAATTTTATTTTTCTGTTCTTTGAGTTGGATTTCTCTCTTTCATAGTGTGTGTTAATTTGGGTGTTCTCTAGGAGTTGTATCGGAAGATTCATGGAGGAAATCTCTTGCAAAATGCCAACTAAAACCTAGTGGAAATTTTTTCTTTTACTAATGATTTCTGTTTTATGTACTCAGCTTTGGGCTGGATTGCAGCATATCAACAATTTCTCATGCATATTGCTGCTGATGTTAGGAATTCTGTATGTGTCCTCTGTTGATAAGGCAATTGGTGCTTTTAGGTCGGATATGTGTTCCTGGTTGGAAGCCCAGTTCTCTTGTCACATTTTGAAGAAATTTTCAAGCTGCGTCATTGTATTTTCTTGGATTGTGAGCCTGCTGCCATTTGCTTGATGTTCTGTGACTTTTTCCGTCTGGCTTGAGCATTGGTGGTTTATAGCTGTGTTTTGTTGGCTGATATCTTCCTTCTCTGTTTAGCAAGCTTGTTATGTATACCTAAAAGGAAAACTGACACTTTCTTATCCAAGAGAATAAAAGGGGGTGGGTGGGAAAGGAAAACGAATGCATTGAGTGTTTACTTGTGGGATGGATGCCATGGCTCAATACATTTATATTTTTATGCAGGTTTTTTTTGTATCTGTTGAAGATGAGTATTCAATGACATGTTATGTTCTATTAGCATAGACGATATTTGCTGTAGATAAATTTTTTATTATTTTCCTGAAAGTTGCTTGAAAGGTGGAGAAAAGAACGAAAATTGATGATGCTTGTCCAAACTTATGAACATCATATTTGCATATTGGATGTGCTGCATTTGGTCTCAGGGATTTGCAAGTGTTCTAAGATTCTATACATTTCAGATTCTTAATATATATATATATATTTTTTTTTTGTTCATGTGAAGTTCTGAGTTTTATTCTTAATCTATTTGTTTGTGCTTTATTAGTAATTTGAAATAAACTTGAAATTCAGTAGCTCCTTTGCTTGGATGAATCATTATTGTTGACTATAATGCAGGTTGCTCGTGGTCAGATCGAGCGAGCTAGTGATATGAGAAAAAGGTTGATTTCGCCCCTAGTTCCTGGTCTTTTGACTTCCAGTAGTACCCCAGGAATGGAGGCCACAAGAGGGGCAGAACCTATTCTTCCCTCAATTCAGCCAACAAGCACTCTACCTCAACCTTCTCTTAACCAACCTATCATGTCATTTGGCCGGTTGAAAACTGCTGACGAAGATAATAAGAAAGCAGCAGCAGCTGCTGTCGCTGCTAAACTTGCTGCCTCAACATCCTCTGCACAGATGCTTACCTCTGTTCTTTCATCTCTTGTTGCAGAAGAAGCTGCCAAGAATGGTAGCTTAATCTCTGGTGGATACACTTCAGGGTTTTCCGTATTCCCTCCAGAGAAACGGCCCAAACTTGATAAACCAATGTCTGTTTTAGATGTCAGTAGTTCTGATGTAGCCAGTACAGCTACTTATTTCAGCCCTCTACAACAACAACCTGTAACCAATACGTCAGTTGCCCCATCTACGAGTATGCAACCTATGTCCCAAGTGAACCCGATTCAATCTCCATTTGCTCAAGCTCCACCACCACCTCCGCCACCGCCTTTGTCACCAGCAAACCAGACTGCAAGTCAATATGTTCAGTCTGCCGGTATGATGGTCGGAGTTCTTCCGTATGGGTTTGGAGCCAATGCACTTCCACCCCCACCTCCTCTGCCTCCACATATAGCAATGGGTTTAGCAAGACCTTCTTCTCAGCCTCCACCACAGCCTCAGCAACCACAGCAACAGTCTCAACAGCAGCAGCAGCCGGCAATGGGAGGATATTACCGTCCACCAGGCATTGGTTTCTATGGTCAGAGCCAGCCTTCAACGTCGCCAGTACCTCGGCAGTAAGCATCTCACCCCTGGAAAGTGATCATCTGTCCTGCATCGGAGTTTGCAATCAAAGCCACTGATACTGTTCCAAACTCCACATTGAGTTTGTCTTGAAACCTTGACGACCGTCTTCCGTCAGCTGTGCTATTATGTAAATTAATATAAATTTAGTTAGATTTTATATAGACTTCATCTAAAGTGCTATTCATAGACACAACACCTTTAGGATTCTTCTACCTCCGGGCCCAATTTCTACACCATGCTTTTATGCCTGATGACGTTATCACAACTTGGTAGAGAAACCGTGTCAACATAGTTATAATTTACCCTGTGCATTATCCTGTCACTAAGTTCTTTGTACCGTAAATAAAACTTTTAACTGAAAGGAGTTCCCCCTATGTTGCTTGCCTTTAATTGTGCATGCATGGATTCTTGGTAGGGGTTTCAACACTTAAAACCTTTTATCTGGAATCCAGGAAGCTGCTTGTGTACAGAACTTGTGGGTGCCTATGCGAAGGATGGATCCTGAAACAGCTTCTTGTAGTATTCCATTAACATCATTTTCCCCTTGTTTTCCTGGTATGGTGCAGTTTAGAAAGTGATTTTTTGCGTTGCTTACAGGTCACTGCATGATGATTTGTATCATTTCCGAGCTCAGTTTAGTTATTGTAGGTTCCTTTGTCACCGTTTTGTTTCATTTTTTCGTAGAAGGTACAACGATTAAAATTTTGTTTTTAACTTTTGTGTGTTTCAGGTTAATCTTTGAATGCAGAGTATTTTAAATTGATAGATATCAATTACTAGTAATGTTGTAAATTAAAGTTACCAGCTCAACATAATTTTTGATAAATTTTTTAGTTTATAATTTAATAAATGCAAAGGTTAAAGAAGGGGTTTTGTCTTATATTTGGTATCATTGTATGTGATTTTTGTACATGCAACAAGTGATTAAGTATGTTTGTTAAATGATTCGTAAGGTTCCTTTCATAAGGGAGGGTGTTAGTCCTGTGTTTGATTGAATGTCTCGATGATGATTGTCCATTCGTAAGGTCTTGATGATGATTGTTCATTCATAAAAGAGGGTGTTGATCATATGTTTGATTGGATATTTCGATGATGATTAGACATAAGAGTTTTTTATGTATATAAAAAAAATAACCTCAAATGATGATTGAACGTAAGAGTTTTTTTATGTATATAAAAAAAACTCTCAGAATTAATTAATCAGATTATATTAAATATTTAATCTAACTCTGGTTAAAAGTTACAAAATTTATTTTAAAATCATCTATTAAAACGCATCGCATCGTTTTCTTCCAATAGTTGCCCTCACCAAAAAAATTTTGAAAAAAAATTGAAGGGATTTAATCAAAAATGTTCACAGTAAAAAATTTTAATCAAAATTGATCCGAATTACTGTTTTCAGACGAAAATATTCTTAACCTTAAAAACTTAAATTCTCACTATAAATGACTTTTGTCACATTTGAAGGTCCGAAAAATTTTTTTTCTCTCAAATCTGACAAAGTTATATATCTCGGTGGATTTGTATTATTAAGATATGAATTAAATTAGTTTTATTATATTGATTATGTTGATGATATATATTGCATTCATGTTTAAATTAATTTTGATATGATTTAAATCAAAAATAGTTTTTCATGAATTGAAATTAAATATTGGATGACAGAGCAGAGGACTGAGAAACTGATGACGCTCTTAATGCACTCCCGATGACGCGCTCGGGAGTGTATTTATTAAATTAAATTTCCTATTATAATATATTAATAATTTATTTATTTAATTTATAAATAAAATTTATGTAGTCTTTATTTATGGAGGAAATTATAAATTTTTTTATTTTATAAATTAAATAAAAATTAAAATAAACTGAACTAAAATATAAATAAATAAAAGAAAATAATTTATAATTATAAAATGGTAATATTATTTAAATAATTATTTCAGTAATGAATTTTTTAGCTCTTATGTAGTCTTAATTTTTTGGATGAATAAATAAGATTTTTTATTTTAATAATTAAAATAAATTCGACGAAAATATAAATAAATAAAAAAGATTCATAATTATAAAATAATAATATTATTTAATTAATTATTCCAGTAATAAAATTTTTAATCCTTTTGTAGTCTTTATTTTTTAGAGTGACTAAATAAAATTTTTTATTTTAAAAATTAAATAATGAATATAATAAATTCTACGAAGATATAAATAAAGAGAAGAAAATAATTAAGATTAATTATGAAATAGTTATATTATTTAATTAATTATTTCAATAATTAATTTTTGAGTCCTTAATTACTGTATAACTAATAAACTCAAATTCTTATACATTTGATTACAGTTATGAGCGAAACATTACTGATTATCGTTCGAAATAGAGGTTCATGGGAACCCTTTACAAACGGTGGTGAGGTATATACTGGTGGATCAACAACGCCTTTTTGTGTGGATACAAATATCAATTATACTGAATTTATTCATATGCTGTGTGAAAGATTTAATATTAATCTTGAAGAGTTGATTATCACAACGAAGGCAATATTTCAAATAGTAGGGCCTCAAATTTCAGCGGATATTAATGATGAATTTAGCTTTCAAGGTTTTAAGCAGGCCAATAGTCCGACTTATGTTGCAAGTATGGAGGGTTATTGTCCGTTGTTTGTCATCATCGAACGACGTGACAGTAGAGTGTACTGTAGACAAGACCTGAATGATACAAAGATTTTATCATATTACTATTCACCTATAGTTCATGTACCGCCATTTAGGTCCTCAAGTGAAAGTAATACATTGAGAGATATAGTTGCAGCAATGCCAATACAATTTTAATTAATTGGCCAGTGGGATCTGAATAATAATGATGCTGAACTGTTGCAGAATGTTGAGTTATATAATATTGATTATTTTGATCATTAACATGAGCGAGAACAACAAGAAGAACCAGGACAAGAGCAAGAGCAAGGGCAAGAGCAAGAGCCAAGGCAAGAGCAAGATTATCATACCTTTGAGACAGACATTGGTGGTAATGAGTTTGTTGGTGGAGGTAGAAATAATGTTGGTAATACT
>JAVXUL010000009.1:13437437-13460095 GCA_035590515.1 Trichilia minutiflora
ATAAATTTTTTGAGAAACAATTATATATATTGATTATATATATATATATATATATTATATATATATATATATATATATACTGAAATAACAGAAAATTTTTTGATGAAGTAGATTAAAAATCTATTTTTTGAATAATAATATTTTTATAAAAAATAAAAATAAAAATTATATTTAAAAATATTATTTAAAATTATATTTGAAAGTGTTATTTTAAATTATGTTCAAAAGTACTGTTTTAAATTGTATTTGAAAGTATTATTTTAAATTATATTCGAAAGTACAATTTTAAACTGTATTCGAAAGTACAGTTTTAAATTGTGTTCAAAAATTTCGTTTTTAACTGTATTCGAAAATATTGTTTTAAATTGTATTCAAAACGTGTGTGATTTTATATTGTATTTGAAACTGTATTTAATTTTTTTATAAGGATATTATTATCCAAAAAATAAATTTTTGATTTACTTAGTCAAATTTTTTCTAACACAGTTATTTTAATCTATACAAAAAAAATATGATCAATTTCATATATTTTTCTAATTTTTTCCCCTTTTTCCTTTTTTTTATGATTAGTAATAAAAATTCTCAAAGTTTGAAATCTCTTATCAAATCAATTTTTTTTATAATATAATAATTATTATATTTTAAATTTAAAAATATATAAAAATAAAATTTTTAAATATATTTTATATAATTTTTAATAGTAATTTTAGGTAATTTATATAATTTTTTATTTTATATTTTTAAAAAAATTAAAAATATATTTAGACTATAAAAAATAAAATATTAAAAAATTAATTTAATAAAAATATTTATCAAAATGTTTAGATTTTAAAATTTTATTATAAAAAATAGAGTAAAAAACATTATTATTTAACACTGTGATTTTCCCTTTTTAAACTCAATGGAAAGTTAATGCCATGCCTTAAATATTATGGGCTTTTAAGTTTTTGGTCCAAGCCCATAGGGAATGGATTTTACCCACCCAAAAGTCGTTGGCTCAAATTTATTACCTTTTTTCCTTGCTAATTATAATTAATTAATTTGAGTTCTCATTATGAAAGTAAGAGATTAACAATCAATTTTCTTTAGATCAATAAGGGAAAGAATAAATTTTTAATTTTAATTTATCTAAAAATTAATTTCAATTAATTTTATTTTATTTATTTATTTATTGGCACAAGTAATTTCAAGTAGTGCCTATTTTAAATAAATATTATATCTTTATTTAATACAACATAAATATCACGTGCAAATAAAAAACTTTACAATTAATATACCAAACACATTTATTACAATACAAATTTATAAGTGTATTTTTATTAAAGAATGTTATTAGTTTTAGTATTTGATATATTTAGAAAACAAATTAATTAGTAGAAAAAATGAAGGATAATTGTATGAGGTTCTATCTTTTAATTTCACTATACAATTAGTAATTCAATCGTAAATATTTTTTTGTTATTTTTGAAGAAATATTTTTTTTTGTTAATTTGAAAACTTAACTGAATTTTAGCTTTATGTTTTCTAAAAAATATAAATATACATACGCATATATATATATAAAAGGGTCAAACTTAAAGGTACAATCAATATATAATACAAATCTTATACGTGTACGCATTAAGATGACATGTCTCAGTGCACTACAGATCTACGGCTGCTATCTTCCCACGTCGCAATATGGTCTATTATGATATTTTCCGGGGAAAAAAAAAAACACCCACATCAGGCTTCCACATTTCTCTCTCTCTGCGTCTCTTGTAAAATCAAATTACAAAGAAACCCAATCTGTTTTAGGGTATTTTAGGGCTTTTATGTTAATTCCCAGGAGATCGGTTTTGTCTCTGCTTACAGAAATCTCACAGGTACGATTCTTCGTCTTGTACGTTTAGTCTTTCACAGCTTCGATTAATTTTTGCTTTCAGTAGTTTTTACTAATAATTTTGCAGTTTCTTCATGTTCTTTGGAATTTTTTAGTGTAATCGTTGCTGAGAGGTTTAACTTCAGTTTTTTATCTAAGAAAATGTTGTGAAAAATCGCAGAAAATGAAATGATAAGTAGTCGAAATTCTAAAACGTTTCTTTAAATTTTTTCTTTCTTTTCTCCTCAGTTCTTGTTCCTTTTGGAAACAAAATGGAACCGAAATTCTTCCTTCCTGTTTTGGTCAATCTAGTTTTATTAGTTTTGGTAATGACTTTTTCTAATGTAGAGCTTATCGCGAAGTGTTTACACTGTAGATGAATCTCTCTCTATATTTTGTTCTTTAAATTTTTATTTTTTTCCGCGGGTTTGAAGTTAACATAGTAATTGATAGCATAGTGTATGGGCATCGGTGACAAAGGAATGTCAAGACTCATTTTTGCTTCTCTTTGGCACCGTGACAATTGAATTTCAATTTAATATTGTAAATCTTTCTTCTTCTTTTTTTTATTGGAGGGTTGTTTGATCTAGAGCTATGTTTTTAACTGTGACTAGTATGCAGCCAGACAGTACTTACTTTCAGATCTTTTTTTTTTTTTGTGGCTGATCTTTGTTTTTGTAGACGACTTGATCACCTTTATTCAATTCTTGATATAATCACTGCAAGTTTTTGTTTCTTTTAGAGAAGTAAACGTGACAAAGAATCCATGGGTTTATCTATATTGAAGATTTAGGTAGTTTGTGACTGAATTATTATGTCACCTTGTTCATTTTATGCACAATGTGATGATAAAAATTAGGTAGTTTAGTATTGTCTGAGACTGGAAATCATTAACGTGAAACCTGTCTGCAAGCATATGATCTGTTTTTGATTGTTATGAGCTTGATGTTGAGAGCATGTGATTTCTCTTTATATTCTTTGTACTTGTTATTAGTTGGAGTCCAATTATCTGAATAGATGCATCTATCAGACACTAAAAATTTCGTGGCAATGTGTAAATCTTTATCCCTTTTATTGCTCTTTCCCAAATCTATGGAGAAGAGTTTTCTTGTGCTCTCACACCTTCTCATCAATCCCACTTTGATTTGCCTGTATCCTACGTATAATATGTATATGGACCTGAAAACACCTTTATGTTTTATTCCTCCTGGACGGACTCAACCTCCTTAGTCCTTGTCATTTTATAGTCTTAACTTTGGATTGTTTTATTTTATAAATAAAATAACATTCACTCACTCTTTTCATCAGTAACTCTTTAATTTACTAGTCATCTAACTATGATAGGTTTGACCTTTTCCCCATGAAATTTCTTATTAGAAAGACCTGATTTGTTGAACCTTTTTTGATGCAACTACAAGCATTTTTTTGCTATCAAATGCGTATATGAACCTAAAACTACATTTGAGTTCAATCAAGATAAACTTGAAGTCCACGAAGTAATCAAGGATTAAGTGAAACCCTAAGTATAAGAGTATTCTTATGTTTGAAAATTGGAGGACCCTTTCCTTTAGGGTTTTGTGCCCAATATATGGTAAAGGATTAGGGTTAATACAATTACAAAATAGTCCTTGAAGTCCCACAAAACAAACAAGAGAAATAAATCCAAAATAGGGCAAAATGGTAAAGTGTAGGGTGACTTGATCGAACGAATTGTGCAATTTGTTCGATCGAATCTCACTTTCTCCCACTCGATTGAAGACTGCCATATACCTGTGCAACCAAATTCCCCCAAACGTCCTATCCCATTTGTCAAACAACTTGGTGGAAGCTTTCTATCGACCCTATGCCATTGAGCTAGTCCCAACCATTCTGGAACAAAATGGTACATGATTCAATTGAATGCACGGGGCCTTCAGTTGAACGACAGGAGATTCGGTCGAATGAATCGAATGATTCATTCGACCAAACTTGGGAAATTCAGTTCGGTTGAACAATGTTACCCCTTTGTTTGATCGAGTCTGGGTTGTGGGCTGCTATTCTTATTCTCTCTTGAGCCTGCTTTGATCTCTTTCCTCCTTGGCTTCCTGCAATGACCTTGAACTAAAAATGTTAGAGCTAAGGCATCCGTGTCGTTCTTCCCCACTTGTGAAACTAGTTGCGGGTACTCTTTCTCCTCTAACTCGAAGTAAGGGAACAAATGAGCCTTGTTGAAAGTTTTGGAGATGCCCATTGATTTGGGGAGATTGATCGCATAGGTATTGTCGTTTATTCTCCTTAACACCTTGTACGCAGGCAACCTCTTCTTTGGTAAGAACACCATCACCATATCCCCTTCCTTAAAAGGTCTTGATTTCTTGTGCTTGTCTATAGCCGTTTATACATAGCAATGGCCGCTTCTAGTCTTTCCTTGACTTCCCTTAAACCGCTTGAGCATCTTTAGCCAAGTTCTCTATTGTGGTGCTCTTAATTTGGCCTTTTGGTAACTTCACCAAATCAATTGCATGTTTTGGGACTCTTTAATAGATAATAAAGAATGGTGATCTCCAGGTAGTAGCATGTACCGCACTGTTGTAAGCGAATTCTTCTTGAGCTAGGGCAAAATTCCATTGCCTTGGTCTATCCCTGCAAATGCTCCTCATTATATTTCCCAAGGTCTGGTTTATTGATTTTATTTGGCCATCGTTTATGGGTGCGCTGCACTACTAAACTTTAAAGATGCATATCAAATAGTTTCAAAAAAAAAAAAATTCTAGTTTTGTGGTCGGATACTATGGATTTGGGAACTCCGTGCAACCTCTCTATCTCTCGAAAAAACAACTTTGCTACACTAGTAGCATCCGTTGTCTTCCTACAAGGTATGAAGTACACCATTTGGAAAATCTATTAACCACCACAAATACAGAGTCTATACCTCTATGTGTGTGTTTTACGAGTGTCCCTTGGATGTTTGTCACACGTAGCACCTCTTTACAAAATTTTCCACATCTCTGAGTATCTTTGACCAATAATAGCGTTCCTTCATTGCATCCAAGGTCTTGTCCCTACCAAGATGCATCATTAGTCCCTCACCATACGAATTCGAATTACTTTCTTCCGGAGTGAAGTCCTAGGCACACATAATTGACTTTCCTTCATTAGATAGCCCTTAAGGATGTAGAAATCCTTTGTGGGTGATGGCTCTTCAACTTTGACTATACCTTTTGGAAATCCAGGTTGTCGTCATACAATCCCTTCAACTCCTCAAATTCGACGATCTCTCCCCTCAGAACTGTCAACAATATGGCCATTTGACTTAATGCATCTGTCATCTTATTTTTCACCCCGATCGTATGAACTTAGTTTGAATGAAAACTTTTGCAAGAACGTCGACCATTGGGTGTACATGTCGCTAATAATGCTATTTTAGTTATCAAGGAACTTCAAGGCTTGGTGGTTGGAATATAAAACAAATTCCTTTCTTATTAAGTAATGTTTCCAATGCTTGAGAGGGTCCACACAATGAGTAGAATTCCTTGTCGTTTGTTGATAATCTTTCCTTGGCATCATTCAACTTCTCACTAAAATATGATATCGGTTGCATCTCTTGGATAACATAGCCCCAATGCCTACCTCACTTGCATCACACTCTACTTCGAACAATTTTTCAAAACTCGACAAAGCTAGTATTGGTGTCATATATAGCATCTCCTTGATCAATGGAAAGCTCGCTTTGGCATCCTCATCCCAATCAAACTTCCCCCTCTTCAAAACATTTGGTAATCAATGCCTTAATGCTATTAAAGCCTCTATAAACCAATGATAAAATGTTGTCAACCCGTGGAGCTTCTAACCTCCCCTCTAATTTTAGCTCATGGATTGCTCGAATTTTCTCTTCATCCATCGAATGCTATCCGCACTAACTATATACCCCCAGAACAATAGCTCCTCTGTCATGAATTTGCACTTCTTGAGTTTCAAAAATAGCTTATTATTCCTTACTCCATCAACACCTCATATAAGTGCTCTAATTATGCATTGGTGGTTTTACTATAAATGAGGATGTCATTGAAATACACTACCACGAATCTCCCAATGAATGGCTTAAGTACTTAGTTCATAAGCTGTATAAATGCACTCGAAGCTTTTCTTAACCAAACGGTATCGCCATTCACTCATATAACTCATCTCTAGTTTTGAAGGCAATCTTTTGTTCATCGTGTGCCTAATCCGGATTTGATGGTAGCCATTTTGAAGATTTATTTTATTGAACACGGTTGCCCCATGGAGTTGGTCTAACATGTAATCAACCTTGGGATCAGGAACTTGTAGCTGACAGTGATTTTGTTGATGGCTTGGCTATTTCACGTATTCTTCAACTTCCGTCCTTCTTTGGAGGCAACAAGGCTGGCACTGCACATGATCTCATGTTCTTGTGAATATGCTGTTTTTGCAATAGTTCTTCTACCTTTTTCCTTCAAAATAGTACCCTTTTTTGGACTCATTGGGTAGTGTGGACGATTTATAAACTAGCCCGTAGTACCAAATCGATGTGGTATTGAATGTCTCTCATCAGAGGTAATCTGTTTAGCAATTTCTCGGGTAGAATCTATTAGGACTCCGCCAACAATGGTCTAACCATCTAAGGAATTTCAGCCTCGTTCTCCTTAATTGACCCTTCACCACCATTAAATGAATCTCTCAGGTCTTCTTGAGCTCCTCTTGAAACTCCTTTCCCATCGAGATTATCGGTAAGAAGGTTTTGCCTTTCGCTTTGGTAGCATTAGGCTTTGCCTTTTTAACTAGTGGCAACAAAGTATATTTAATTCTCTCACGTTGTAACTTGTATATGTTGTCCTTCCTCAAATGCTTGGTGTCGATGGTAAATTGCCATGATCGTCCAATTAATACGTGGCAAGCATCTATGTTAACTATGTCACAATACACTTTATCTCGATACTTGCCAATGGAGAATGGTACCTTGCATCGCTTCATCACTTGGATGTCTCCATCGGACTTGATCAACCCAATTGTGTTAGGATTCATGTCTTTCTTTACTTCTAAATTAAGTTTTGGAACTGCCTTTTTCTCAATGATGTTCTCTTGACTCTCACTATTAGTAATGGCATCAAAGACTTGAGCTTGAAGTCTATATTTTGTTCGGAATAGTTTATATCGTTAAATTATCTCCTTTTGTTTTATGGCCAACATCATTTGTCTAACTACATAAGCTTGGCCATGCTCCTTTTCTTCATATTTACCCTCATCGTTTGGATCACATAAAACTTCCTCTCTATCCTCCTTTTCGTTCATCGAATCCACATTTTTCCATAAAGGACATTCATTGGACCTATGTCCTGATTGATTACACTTGAAGTATTTTTTGAAACTGGTCTAGCGTAAGGGTTATTGTCTTTTGGTACCCATGAATCACCAACCACTTTCTTTTTTACTACCTTTTCAATTGTTTTCTCAACTACCTTCTTGGTTATGCCCTTCTACTCGTTGGACCCTTTTGGTAGGTGCTAGGATAACTCTTTTGGAATTTCATAATTCTACTTTCTCTTTCTTGGATAATGGTTTCAGCCCTCAAAGCTAAGTTTCTAGCTTTAGCCATGTTTTAGACCACCTGTCCTATCTTTAGAGCTGGTCTTAAGCCCTCTAAGTATGTAGCAACCTGCTGAACTTTGGATTCATTCAAATTATTTCACTTCGCCAATCTTAAAAACTCCAAAGTGTATTCACGGACTGATTTAGACCTTGGTTGCATTTTTGGTACTGTACAATCAAGTATTGTTCATAGTCTTGTGGTAAAAATCTAGCTCTCACCATTTGATGCATCAGTCTAAGTATGGACCATTGCGCTATCCATTCTACACCTAGCATCTTGCATTTTGCCTTGCCAAGCGGCTGCCTTGCCTTTTAATCTATAGGCAACTAATTTAACCCGCCTCTCCTTGGGTATATCCATTTAATCAAAGAACCAATTGACCTTAGATAACCAATCCAAAATCCTTCTATATCTAAGCAACCATAAAATATAAAGAGGGCTACCTTCAGTCGATACTCTTTTGATTGTGCGACATGGTTGTTGGCGATTCTTCCACTATAGCCACCTCGATCTCGACTCTAGTAGCTCTCGGAAGCCCTCGGTTACCCACGTATTGGGTATATCCTCCATCTTTGTCTTCGGAATCAATATCATAAGTTGGCGACCTATGATTGATAGGTTGCTTTTGAGTAACAGGTTGATCGCGGACAACTTTTTGGTCACCGCCACCTGCAACTTCTGGCGTCCTATTTCACTTACCCTAGGGCCATTTATGCTATCTTGAAGAATATCAAGGTTTTCCTTTACAAAAGTAAATCTTTTCTTAGTAGCAGTAACAAACCTTTCAATCTGTCGTTGTAGCACAAATAGCGCTTGCATTCCTTGCTCATTGGCATTGGAATGGTTTCCTCCAGCTTTATCTGGCATGTTATAAAGATTACGAATTCCTACTCTGTTTTCAAACTGACACAGCTACAAGCATTTTTGTGATCGAACGCGTTTATGACCCCAAAACTATGTTTTAGTTCAATCAAGATAAACTTGGAGTCCATCAAGTAATAAAGGATTACGAGAAACCCTAAGTATGAGAATATTCTTATGTTTGAAAATTGGAGGCCCCTTCTCCTTGTGCTCAATATATAGCAAAGGTTTAGGGTTAATGCAATTACAAAATAGTCCTTAAAATCCCTCAAAACAAACAAGAGAAATAAATTCGAAAAGGGCAGTAAAGTGCATTTATTCGATCGAATCACACTTTTCTCTTACTCGGTCGAAGATTTGCTACCTCCTTGTGCCCCCGAACTCCCCCAGAATGTCCTGTCCCATTTGTTGAACAACTCAGTGGAAGCTTGCTGCTGACCCTGTGCTGCTGAACTAGCCCCAAACATTGTGGAACAAAATGGCACATGATTCGATCGAATGCACGAGACCTTGAATTGAACGATAGTCGATTTGTTCGAACAAGTCATTAGATTTGTTCGACCTAACTTCAGAAATTCAGCTCGATTGAGCGACTTTGCCCCTTCGTTTGAGCAAGTCTAGGTTGTGGGCTGCTATTCTTCTTCTCCCTTGAGGTTGCTCTGATCTCCTTCATCCTTAGCTTCCTGCAATCACCTTGAACTAAAAATGTTAGAGATTTAGGGTTTTGAAGAGTTGAGGATATTTTAAAACTTATCTGCTGAATAATTCAGCCCAAGATGAATTTTCACGTTTAGTTAACACAATATGTGTAAAATTCTATTTAGTGAAATATCTTATTGCAATTTGTAGATAATTATCTTTTCTTATAGAGTTACCTTGATCATTAATATGTTATTGATCTCCTTCAGTCCCATTCTTTACCTTTGTGATCTTTTATATATATTGTTGATGCTCCCTCAGTCTCACTCTTTACTTTGGTGATCTTTAATATATATTATTGATGCTTCTTCGGTTCCACTCTTTCCTTCACCTTTTTTTTCCTTACAGGCTATTAGGTGGTAAGAAAAAAACGAGGCTAAGAAGGACCAAATTATGTTTTTCTCTGGTAAGTTGGGAAAATTATGCCAAATTTCCCATTTCAAATTTTTCCGTCATTCTGATTTTCAAAAGCTATCATTATAATGATAGAATCTACATTTATACTACTAATATTCCAATTTTTGGGAAT
Source organism: Trichilia minutiflora (assembly GCA_035590515.1). Taxonomy (NCBI): domain Eukaryota; kingdom Viridiplantae; phylum Streptophyta; class Magnoliopsida; order Sapindales; family Meliaceae; genus Trichilia; species Trichilia minutiflora. The sequence continues at coordinate 13,446,975 of JAVXUL010000009.1, forward strand.
GAGTTTGACGTGGATCCTACAATAACTTTGATGATCGGCATCAACCTTTACTTAATCTTGATATTCTTGCCTAGTTAAAGTTTTTTCTCCTTAATTTATTTGCTCTTCTGATTTCTGGATAATATGGCTTCTAATCCTTAGTTTTTTGCATCCTTATTGGCATAGAATAAATGTATGGATGTGTATGTGTGGATATTGTTAATGCCAAACTGTGGATGTGGTTGATCATAAGTTTTCTCAAGAGTTTGCATGCTCAATTTTTTTTTCTATTTGTATAATTGATTATGACAGTAAATGTATAACAACAGGGGAAAATCGTTTGTGCTAAAACATTCTTCAACCAAATGCTTTATCTTTTCCTTCCCTTTGAATAAATAGGAGCCATGTTTACTTATATGTATGAGAAAAAGAGAGCTCATGGGTGAGGGCAAATTGATTTCTTTTGGTTGAGGACCTGGAGTTTCAGTGTGTGGTTTGTATATAATATGTTAATCATTTTCTAAATTCATTTTTTTTTCTCCCTTTTAGCCCTGAACAAGGGCTAGCTTTATTTTTTCTCTTTTTATGTGGAAGTTACTAGTTTTTGTAACAAGGCATTGAAAATGTTAGCTACTGTATATGTAAAATCTGAAAACACTTTTGGTATCAAATACGGAGAAAGTTCAAATTTCAAGTCGGCTCTTATTTTGAGGCAATTTATTGTTCTGTCAGATATAGCACTTTGAATTAATATTTAAAATGATTGATGTATTATTGATAAACCGTAGTCTTACATGTGTTAATGAAGTGTAAAGGAGGATGAGTGGAGAGGATTTATTTCCTGTAGGAACTGCTGTTTTTGTTAGCCATTGTGCCTTGATAGAAGATGATTGTTCCTGTTTTGTTTTGCTTGCTTCTTTTTAAAATTTCAAGATTTTTAATCTACAACTGAAGTTCTTAACTGTTTAATCTTAATTTATCTTTTTGATGCAGGGATTATTTCAGGATACATAGAAACTTGTTAAATAGCAGGATGAGTAGTGAAGCTTTCGATGGACAGTTATTGGCTGAGAAGTTGTCAAAACTTAACAATTCACAACAAAGCATTGAATGTATCCTTTAACAGATGTTGCACTTTTGCTGACAAAAAGTTAATTCCTTCCTGTATTATTAGGATAAGATAGAAATTAGCATTTCTTTGGGCATTTGTATTAGATTCAATGTTCTAGTTGTATCTCATTGTTACATTATCCTCTTTCAATCATTTCTTTTGTTAATTGGTCTTGTACATTCTGAATGCTCTAGTTCACAAACCCCGTGGAGTACTCTACTCTCTGTTTGCTGGTTATGAAGCAAATCCTTAGAGAGCTAAGATCATCATAGATTCTTCTATAACCTACTCTGTGAAGCTGATCTGTTACAGTCTCCACATGGTTGAATAATATTTATCTCCATTGTTATTACCTAGTTAAGATAAGCTATAATATATATTAGTGGACAATTGAATAATTTACACGAATCATTAGCTTCTGAACACCACCCTCTTTGCAGCTAATTCCTTTTCTTAAGATTACATGGCGAAATTGTGCCAGTCATCCACATGCTGCGAGTATATTTGTGTACCTTTATTATTTATTGAATAGGAGACTGGAAAAATGTGTTTTAACATAAATAAATGAAGAGAGAAATATGAAAGTGGACCAGATGTGCATTATCAGCTCAAGAAATCAAAAACAGCCATAAAATGTAAAACTATCGTACGAACCATTTGTATTTATATTTTTTCTTGCCTTGGCACTGAGTTTTTCTTTTCTTACACATTGATTTGTTTCTTAGGGCATGAATTTCTTTAACATGTGCACAGCATTGTCCAAATGGTGTATTACTCACCGTAAGAAGGCAAAACAGATTGTTGAAACATGGGATAAATTGTTTAATTCTTCCCAGAAAGAGCAGCGTGTTTCTTTCCTGTATTTAGCCAATGACATTTTGCAAAATAGTAGGCGAAAGGGCAATGAGTTTGTGAATGAGTTCTGGAAAGTTCTTCCTGCAGCTCTCAAACATGTTTATGATAATGGTGATGAATATGGTAAAAAGGCAGTGACCAGACTGGTAGGTTTTCTCATATGAAGTCATCTCTGTGTTGTGTGTTCTTCGATTTTCTGTTTCTTTTGTTCCCTGTTTATAGTTATAAAACTTGAGGTAGTCCTCTATTGTACTTCTCATCTGCCAAGTCATGACTAATATCTTCTTTTGTTATCTATAACTACTGCTTGCCTAACTAAATCCTCTCCCCAGTTTTCAGCTAGGATGTTTCTTGATAGTTATTTTTGATGCAAGGCTCTGGCATGTTTTTTTTACACTATGTAGGATAGTTACAGAAGCTTACAAAATGGTTTTCTTATAGATGTAGACGCATGTATCTGGGCTGTTTTTGCATTCTTGTGAGGTCACCAAGTCCACTTCATTTATGATTATTAGTATACTATTTCGTTTTATAAAAAGATCTAATATTTGCCCTGCCAAATTCTTCTTTACATACTAACATTCTTCTTGGTCACTGTTTCTTTTTCTTCGAAGGAATTAGTGTTTCAGATGCCTAGTTAAGATAAAATTGCTTAATTCCCATTTGGAGTGGCATTGTATCAAAATCTAGCAGATAGTCTCTCAATCTGGTGACGAGTGGTCCATTAAGGGGGGAAACTGATGTAGAGCCTTATTAGTTATTTCAGGAAACATTTTTGATAGGATTATTACTTGTTTTGGCTGGTTATTATCTTAGATTTGGTTTTCTTACTGAAGTAGATTAGTTTTCTTTCAATTACTATTAATTGACCTTGACAAATTTTTCGTTGCAGAGTATATACATACATATATACTCTTTATTATTCTCTCTTTTCTGCTTCTTTTCTCTTTCTATGCATTATCTATACCTTGAATTTTGAAAAAGTGAAAAAAAAGAAAAGAAAATTTCATCTCTACCCATGCAATACAACTACTTCAAATTGCTCAAGTTGTGGTATGATGACTTAAACTAGTTTAACCCATCATGACACAGCTGTATTTAGTGCTCATAGGAGAGAATATTCTTTTATTGCATTTGGAGTGGAATGTGGCCGCATCAGGCCAGAACTTGAATGGTACCAGTATACATGTAACATAATGTGAGTAGTATTTTTGAAGACCTTGTGTATGGTTATTAATGTAGTGCAAATGCTATTGATGTTAGCAATGCAAGCATTAAAGCACCATGGACTTTGCTTCTTTGCCATATAACTCTTCAAGATTAGTTCTATCTTTAAATTACTGTTTTCAATTGCATTATGTACTTCTCCATGCTCCTGTAAAGTTCTCCATCCAGAAGAGTTGATTAAGTATTGATAACATAAAGCAGAATAATTTCTTATAATTTTTCTTCTAGAGCTGGATGGCTCTGAGCATTGCGTTCATTATACACGTAGTACACATTGCTTATTTTCTTTAGTTGATGAACTTCCTTTTTCCCCTTTGATAGGTTGACATATGGGAAGAAAGAAAAGTTTTTGGCTCTCGAGGGCAAAATCTTAAAGATGAATTACTTGGTAAGAATTCTTGTCCTGTTCCGGTGATCAATGGAAAGAGCTCAAATCCTATCAAGATAGTGAAGAGGGATGCTAACTCTGTGAGAATTGTAAGCATTTATCTATAACATGGCAATTTCTTTTTCTCATTTGGTTCATTTTCAATTGGTTTTCTATATTTAATTTTTTTGCTTTTATGTTATGCCCTTTTGTAAAATTTTTTTTGGCTTGTTCATCTTAACTTCAGAAATTGGCTGTTGGAGATGCGCCAGAAAAAATACTAACTGCCTTTCAATCTGTGCTTGATGAACATCTTACTGAAGATGCTGCTTTAAACAAGTGTAATGTAGCTGTACAGCATGTGGGTAAAATTGGTGAAGATGTTGAAAACACTCCAGCTCAAGGTAGTTTTCCATGGATTCTTATGCTTTCTTCTTCTTGCATTGAAAATTGATTTGTGGTTATTTCTAAAATTTGGGGGTTCAATTCTGGTGGTATTGTTGAGACGTATATATGGAAAGATATTGTGAAAGTGCAACATTCCTTTTTATGGATATACTTTTGCAAATCAGTTGTTTAATGTGACTATCTTTACTTACCCTTAAAAGAAAAGTTATAACTATAGTATTGAAATGGTGCTGGCTGCTTACAATTTCCCAACAAACATGATCCATATTCCTTCACTGTCTCTATAAGAGAGAACTAAAGCTTATTGTATAATTAAAACTTTAGCTCTAAGTAGTTTGGATTAATTGAATTGTTAATTATAGTACATCTGTGAATAATAATTGAAGCAACAAATATGTTATATGATCCAAATAACTACAATAGGTGCTTAACTGAAAGCTTCTTCATTCTGGAAAAATAAAAAATAAAACCCACCCTGAAGGCTTCTTCGTTCATGTGGACTATGTTAAATATCTGGATTTCCATACGGAGTAGTTCTTCGGTAATCCCACTGAAATCTGAGTCGTCGAAATTTTGTTGTACTTATACAATCTTTTGTCACTTTCCTGAAATTTGTTTGATTGATAGAAAGAAAGGGAAGGAAGAAAGAAAAGAATGATTTGAGAAGGGCAAATATTGTTGGAATCTAAATGCTATTATTTGATGCTTTTCTATTAGCTTAAGTTTTGGGGATTAATAGCTCCTCAACATGTTGACCAAAAGGTATAGTATTCAAATCCCTTTACTCTGTTGGTTAAATCTAGTGCAAAACAGGTCAGTCTTGTGTTTGGATCTATGGGAGTGATTTGTATGTGTCTAGGTTAACATGTCCAGTTCGTTAATTATTTAGTCATACATGTGGTTAGAATTCTGGAGTTTAAATGTTCCTTCAGTTTAAACCTTTGGAACTAATGGTTACTTGCTGAATATCATTCTTATGTCTTTTGGATGCTTTATGCTCCTAGTATTCTTTCTTCAAACAATAGAGTGAAGTGGCTTTCCTGATTCCCTTTTCGTTTGCCTAGTTACCTTTTCTTCCCTCTTCTGTCCTACTGGACTATTGGACTACTTGAAAAGTCATGTAATCATGAAGTAGCTCTTTTAGGCTTCTATTTAGTTCAAGTCTTTTAGAATCTATTGTTGAGGCACTTTGCCTGTTTCACTTACCATTTTGTTGCCTAATATTACTAGTTTCTATGTCTCTTATTACCTATTTGGCTTCTTATTTATTCCAATCAGGAAATCGGCATGGAACTGCATTGGTGGATCAACTGCAAGAGCAGGAAAATGTCCTCCAGCAATGTGTTGGACAACTGGAAAGTGCTGAAACAACAAGGGCTGCCTTAGTTTCCCAACTTAAAGAAGCACTTCTGGACCAAGTAAAGTTCTGCTGCAATTCTATTTTATCAAGCCTATAATTAGAATGTTAAAATTTCGTAATTTTTACTCTGTACTGATTTAATGTGTTTTAGGAATCAAAGCTGGAGCTTATCCGTGCACAGTTGCAAGTAAGAGTTACTATCTTTTCTATTTGCTCTTTAGAAGTGATTGCCCATGATGTTCTGTAGGTAACAAGGTATTTGATTTTGAAGTACTTATTTGTCCGCTAATCATGATGAGGATATGAGATTGTGGTTATATTGGCTCGTGGAATAAATATTACAGTAGGTAGAGCAATTTGATGCAATAGGTTTATTGCAGAAAATAAGCTATATTATATCTTTTCATTTTAGGAATCATTTTATGGATGTGATCCATTATATGAGCTGTACAGGAGTAACACACGCGTCTTAACGGAATTTAACAAGGATAGTCACTTATATCAACATTTTTTTGAAGTTTTTGTAGAGTTGTCGCCAAGGGTAGACGTAATATATAACAGTAGCATCTGGCTGAAGGATAGGTGGTTGATTACTTTATTTAACACTAATAGGTTTGTTTAGGTTGTATATATAAATATATACGCTTATAAATATCCAGATATTTGATAATGAACTTGGCTAGAATCATCGATAATATAAAAAATTCCAATGTTTTATCAATTATAATCTGAAAAAAATTTTGTCAAGGGATGTAAACTAAGTTAGCTTTAGTTAGGTGTAATTTGATCTTGCCTCATATAAGGGTACAGAAGAGGAGCCCTACTTATGTACATCAGTGTGTTTTTGATTATTGCAATATGGAATGGTGGCAAGGTGCTAACAGATATATTACTGTGAGAACTGGGTTATAATAATTAAATAAACTAGTTTTTGCGGAGCCCTTATGTGATCCCAAGTTCCTGCAGATAAATGTGAGTGAAGAATGCCCCCAAACAAATAGCTTAGTTGGGTTGACCTCTAACCTTGGACGCAAGAGGTAAAGGGATCGATTCTACCCCCCATGACACCCCCACCTGGGGACAGGGGGTGGGTTGGTCAATTTCTTTTATTTGTGTTTGTTTATTGTGTGAGGTGGGGCTTGGGATGTGGAAACTTAAAAACAATGTGAAGACTAGAAAAAGAAGTATTTTTATAACCACTGAAAAAAAAAAAGAGAGAGAGAGAGAGAGAGAATGAACTTGTTTTGTTTGTTTGATTGTTTCTTGTGTTTGTCTTGGAGAGTGCTGAAGGCAAATTTATTGAGAGATTTAGTGCTGGGGCATTGACCAGTTCTTCATTTTTTATTTGGCCTGATCTTCAAGTTGAAAACTATAATGCATAAAGTTAGCTTGGCAGTAGTTTGAATTCGGTTTTGATTTTTACATGGCTTCTGGATATAATTATACTGCTTGTTTTATTTAAATCGTTTTAATTGATAAAATTTATAATTGTAGGCGTGCTAATAGAAGTATTGTACTGGTGCATCTGGAGCATAATTATCAGCTCAATGTCCAGAATGATATGTATATGTGGTAACATGAGGTTCTATTTAGGTCATAATTTTAAACTAGTGTGATGCCAATTTCTAGCTTATGGCACATTGGAAGCCCTTTCTGAAATGTTCTTTGAAGTTTTATGCCTGATATTTTCGTGGGATATTTTCATTTTACTACTCTAATGTGATTATAAATGTGATATAATTTGTTAATAGTAAAATCTAAATGTGATATAAAAAGTATTAAAGGGTAACATTTTACTGTGAAACTATACACAATATCAGAATGAGGAACAAAGTCCTTTAACTCCCTCAATTATTCTATTAATAAAAATATAAAATTCCTTTTATACTCTTAATTATGTTTGTTGTGAATATGCTTTTTTGATGTATTCTTTATTTTTTAATTAACTTAAAGAAATTATAAAAAAATTATATGTAGTAATATAAATTATATGCAAAATTAATATAACTGAGGGTATAAAAAGTATTTCTTGTTTCTGTTAATAGAATAATTGGAGTTGAAGAATTTGTAGCTCATTGTGACATTATGCATAGCTTTGTAGTAAAATATTGTCTTTTAATACTTGTTGTATCACATTGAAATACTACTCTTTTTGAAGTAGCAAGATGAAAACATCTCTATTTTCATTTAATAATGACAATTAGTTATTTCATTAAGGGATCAAGCTGATGCTGCCTGTTATGAAAAACCTCTTATCTATATAAACTGATGTGGTAATGTTAATAATTTGCTACATTAGTATAACGTAACCACATCAGTTTGTATAGATGGAGTTTATATAAAGGTTTTTACCCCTAGAAATATTGTTTTATATTTTATAACACATTTATAACAGTGTAATGACATTATTTTAGGATTGTAAACTGCATTGTAAAGATTAAACAAAATAAAAATCGTATATCATTCAAACAAACAACTTGAAATATTATTTACTGAAATAAAGTATTATTTTTTCAATTCTTCTTTTTTTATAAATTATTAAGTCAGCATAGTCAAAATGATCTTTTCTTATAATATTCAAACAATTTTATTTTTGTCTTGTAAAGTAATTAAATTTTACGAATATTTCTATTGTTTACATAGAGTATATTAACATTTGAAAGGATGTATTTTTAAAACATTAGAGGTTATTTAGTTGCAATTTAAAAACTATTTTCCATTTCATAAACAAAAATCATTGTTTTTTAAATTTTAACTAGAATGTGGAAAACAACATTTTTGTTGCTTTCAACATTTTCAAAAATTTGTTTTCAAAATTAGTTACAATGTGTTCACCATTACTTATTTTCATGAACAATACTGAACATGTTTTTATTGTTTCTTATTTTAGAATTCTATTTTTAACAAAGACTAAACATGTTTTTTGTTTTTAAAAGGATCATTTTATAGTTTTCAAAACAATATTTTAAAGGCCTTACCAATTGTTTGAAATTTTTGAGAACAAATAACTTAAATGTGTATAGTCAGACATTAAAAACAAAAGACAAATATATTAGGCATTTGTACCTATTCAGACTGTGGTCAAATTTAACCATTCAGTTTTTCAGTTCTTAGATTAAGAAGAAAAACGCTACTATTAAGTTTAGCTATGAAAAAGAAGATCAGCCGGGAAGAGGAATTGGACCTCTCTAAAATGTGTGCCAAATCTTCTAACAAAAGACAAGGCCAGAAACTTCTTCTAATGTTGTGAAATAATGGTGATCATAGTATTTTTCAAGATAACTTATGCATTTTTCATCTACTCTTTGCCGAGAAACAAAATAAATTTGTTAAGAAAGGCACCAGTGGACTGTAAACGGAGCAAAACACTAAGCAAAAGATATAGCTGTACTCAAGGGCTATAGACAAGCTTGACCCAGGAAAAACAATAAAGCCCTATTTTTTATCACACCGCTGCTACTTCCCAATTGTGAGGAGTAAACAAAAAAAATTCTCTGAATTTATTTGGAGGTAACGGAAGTCAGCAGAGAAGCCCAAAACTTCACCTGTACCAAAGATCCTGCTCCTCGTTACCTATAAAATCTTCAAAATTTCTTTTATTTCTCTCTAACCATAGCATCCCAAAAATGTTCCCTAATGCGGCTGCATTCTTCCTACCTTCAAAAGTGATAAGAGCAGCAAGAACCAGGGGCTACCCAAGAAACACAAAATGCTTTGTGCAATTTAGACTAGAAGAACCCAGCGTTAAGTCAATGCAGGATAATATGGTCGCTGGGTGGTTCTTATAAAATACATACCAATTTTGAGATTACACAACATTTGATCTACTTTGAATCGTGTAATTAGTGTTTAGTTCCCAAGATCAACTGACAGTTTAACTTTAGATGCACTTTTAACTTCCAAATCACATTTGAGGGTTCAAAAATAGTTTTGCTGGGGTCATAATTAGGCTGCAAAAATAGACAAGATAAATTGCCAGACTTTTCAAGAGTCCAAACTGTCGTATTTTCTCACATCTTGAAGAGAGTAGCCCTCAATGACATGAAGAAGTCCAACAAAGAGTTGAATTTGAACCTTTCTATCATTTAGATTTCTAGGGAGCTTAAAATCCCAAGAGCTATCGAGACACTGGACAGACACTGGACGTGTATTCGTGTGAGCTCCCCATTATGTGAAAACTTTTGACCTTCCCTCTTCAGCCCGATGAGAAGAGGGGAGTCACCTTGCTGGCAACAGAAAGATTTTGCCCCTTGGTCAATTTGAATGGCCTGTGAAAAAGATCACAAGAGCAGCTTCGTCAATCCACTTGTCTTTGTAGAACCGGATTTTTCGAATTTCCAACTGTACCCTAACACACCTTAGGACCTCACTTCTACCTCTTGAAATAAATGTCCCAAGGGAAGAGACAGGACCTTTAATTATTTCATAAGAATCCCAGCCATTCTCGTGGATGCTGTATTTACCTTTGATAACAGACTGCCAAAGGGATTTATCTTCTAAAGGGAGCGTCCAATGGCATATACCAAGTAAAGCTTGATTCATACTAAGAAGGTTTCCCTTCCCCAATCCAACTTTGTATGTACATATTTTAAAAGGCTGCTCAACTAGTGCTATGGACTTGTTTTTCTGTCTGGTTGTCATAGAATAACTGGAAATTGGTTGAATAAACTTCATTGCAGCAGCCTAAGAGGCAATGTTAGATTCTTTGCATGCATAAATGGCCAAGAATACTTGTCAATTTCTTTTTCTCAATTATATTGGTGTTTCACTTTTTTTTTCTTCTGTTTTTTGAGTTGGATTTGTCTCTTCCATATTGTTTGTTTATTTGGGTGTTACCTAGGATTTGTATAGTGAGATTCATGGAGGAAATTTCTTGCAAAATGCTAACTAAAACCTAGTGGAAAATTTTTCTTTTACTTAATGATTACAAGTGTATGTGCTCATCTTTGCCCTGGATTGCAACTTATCCACTATTTCTCCTCTTGATTGATGCTGATGTTAGGGATTCCCCATGAGTACTCTGATGAAGGGGTAATTCGGTGTTTTTAGGTCGGATATGTGCTCTTGGTTGGAAGCCCAGTTCTCTTGTCACATTTTGAAGAAATTTTCATTCTGGGCATTTTATTTTCTTCGATTGTGAGCCTGCTGATGTTTGTTTGATGCATTCTGTGACAGTTTCCGTTTGGCTTGAGCATTGGTGGTTTAGGGCTGTGTTTTGTCATTTGATGTCTTCCTAATCTGTTTAAAAAGCTTATTTTGTAAGCCTACAAGGAAAATTTACACTTTCATGTCCAAGAAGAAGAAAGGTGTGGGTCGGTGGTGAATAGAGGAAAACTAACAAGTTGAGTGTTTACTTGTGGGATGGATACCATGGCTCAATACAGTTATGTATTTATGTATGTTATTTTCGTATCTGTCGAAGGTGGGTAGTCAATTATATTCTGTTCTATTAGCATATATGATAGTTGCTGTAGACATTTTTTATTATTTTCCTGCAAAACTGCTTGAAAGGTGCAGAAAAGATCGAAAATTGATGATGCTTGCCCAAACTTATGAATATCATTGGATGTGCAAGTGTTCTAACATTCTTTACTTTTCAGATTCTTAATTTTTTTTTGTTCATGTGATCTGATTTTTGTTTTTCAAATACTGCAATATGATTCTACAGTTGTTTATAGTTAGTTTGGAAGAGCATCTATTTGTTTTCCTTTATTATTAATTTGAAATAAACTTGAAATTCAGTAGCTCTTTTGCTTGGATAAACCATAATTGTGGATTATAATGCAGGTTGCTCGTGGTCAGATTGAGCGAGCTAGTGATATAAGGAAAAGGTTGATGTCACCTGTGGTTCCTGGTCTTTCAACTTCCAGCATTACCACAGGAATGGAGGCCACAAGAGTGGTAGAACCTATTCTTCCGTCAATTCAGCCAACAAGCACTCCATCTCAGTCTTCTTTTAGCCAACCTGTCATTTCATTTGCCCCATTGAAAACTACCGAGGAAGATAATAAGAAAGTGGCTGCTGCAGTCGCTGCTAAACTTGCTGCCTCGACATCCTCTGCACAGATGCTTACCTCTGTTCTTTCATCTCTTGTTGCAGAAGAAGCTGCCAAGAATGGCAGCTTAAATTCTGGTGGATTCACTGCAGGGTTGTCCATATTTCCTCCAGAAAAACGGCCCAAACTTGATAAACCAATGTCTGTTTCTGATGTCAGCAGTTCCGATGTAGCCAATGCAGCTGCATATTTTAGCCCCCTACAACAGCAACCTGTAACCAATATGTCAGTTGCCCCATCTACGAGTATGCAACCTATGTCTCAAGGGAACCAGATTCAATCTACATTTGCTCAAGCTCCACCACCACCTCCGCCACTGCCTGTGTCACCAGCAAACCAGCCTGCAAGTCAGTATGTTCAGTCTGCAGGTATGATGGTTGGAGTTCTGCCATATGGTTTTGGAGCCAATGCACTCCCACCTCCACCTCCTCTGCCTCCACATATTGCAATGGGTTTAGCGAGACCTGCTTCTCAGCCTCAGCCACAGCCTCAGCAACCACAGCAACAGCCTCAACAGCAGCAGCAGCCAGCCACAGGAGGATATTACCGGCCTCCAGGAATTGGTTTCTATGGTCAGAGCCAGCCTTCAACATCGCCAGTACCGCGGCAGTAAACATCTCACCCTGGAAACTGGAAAGTGACCGTCTGTCCTGCTTTGGATTTTGCAATTAAAGCCACCGACACTGCTCTAAACTCCACATTGAGTTTGTCTTGAAACCCTGAAGACGCAAAGGTCTTCAGTGAACTGTGCTATTATGTAAATTAATAGAAATTTAGTTAGATATTATGTAGACGTAATCTGAAGTGCTATTCATAGACACACACAACACCTTTAGGATTCTTCTACTTCCCAACCCAATTTCTCCGCCGCCATGCTCTTAATTCTCTTGTGAAGTTATCACGATTTGGTAGAGAAACCGTGTCAACATAGTTACAATGTATCCTGTGCATTATCCTGTCACTAAGTTCTGAGTTCCGTAAACCAAACTTTTAACCAAAACGAGTACCCTTATATTGGTTGCCTTGAAATTGTATGCATTGCGTCTTGGTGTAAACCTTTTATCTGGTATCTAGGAATCTGCTTGTCTACAAAATTCTAGTTGCCTGTACGAAGGCTGGATCCTGAAACGGCTTCTTGTGGTGTTGCATTAATATCATTTTCCCCATGTTTTCCTGAAGTGAATGCGGCTTAAAAAATGGTTTTGAGCATTGTAGATTCGTTTGTATCTGTTTAGTTTTATTTAATTTTTTTAAAATAGTACAATGCTTCAAATATTTGTTTTAATTTGTTGTGTTTCAGTTTAATCTAGAATAGCAAGTATTTCTGATAAATTTGGCCTCCAACTTAATTTCTGATAAATTTGTTAGTTTGTAACTAGTATTAACCAAATTACAAAGAATAATGTTCTAACAATTTTGATTTTAAAATGTATCTAAAAAAACACCTTTATTAGGTAATAAATTTTTTATGACCAGTTATTGACATTAGCTCTCACCATAGATGCTCCTTGGAAAACCGTGCCCCCTAATGATTTAAGAATGGACGGATATATCCTGGCGCGCCCGTGTATCTCATTGCAAAGGATTTTGTGCATCTGTATTTCATGTGAGTTTTTTTTTTTTAAAAAAAAATCTGACATATGCATTGCATGCGTCTGATGCAGGCCTCTACGCATGCACCACAAGCATACGCGCGCGTCTAATGCATGCGTTTTCTTCAAGTTTTAGTGGACCTGATCCGACCTAAAAGCCTGTAAT
>JAVXUL010000009.1:13460195-13476254 GCA_035590515.1 Trichilia minutiflora
GAAAGCATAGATTTAGAGCTTGGTTCCTAGAGAGAAAAACTTCTGTTATGCATGTTTTAGGCCATTAGAAACCAACACGTTTGTCAAATATTTATTTATCTATACTATTAATTAATCAAATATTTCTTTAATTATTACACTAAATTATCAAATAAAATTCTAACATCTATTTTTTTCTTAATTAAATTCTAATATTAATTATTTCATTAATTAAATTTTAATATTAATTATATTTTCTAATATAATATAATATTTAAATATTATATTGAATTATTATAAATATTTAATAATATTTAATTATATAATATTAAATTAGGTTATTATAAATATTATAATTTTAATAATATTTAATAAAAATCTAATATTTTATATTTTATAAATATTAAATAAAAAATTTATATTTACTTTTTTTAAATTAATTAATTTTATTTTTTTAATTTTAAAAAATTTAAAACGAGAGTGCCACGTCGTATTTTTGATGGCACGTAGGAGCACGCGCTCCTGCATGTCATCGAGAGTGCGACGTGGTACAAATCACATGATGGCACGTGGTACTTTCAATGGCACGTAGGAGCGTACGCAAACCGCACCAGCGATCTTCTTTTATCTTTCTCTTCCCAGTTCTTTCACCTTTTTTTACCTTCCTATAGTTTTATATTTAACAAATTTTTCCCTTAATACGTACTAATTATTCATTTATAATCAATCCATAAAAATTAAACTTTCGTATACCTTATAAATACAGATTGTACGAGATATTGCTCTCAGAAACCTTTGTGTGTGTTTTTAAACGTGCTCGTTGAATAGGATTGAAAAAATAAAAGAATTTTTATAATAAAAATTAAGGTTAAATTAATAAAATAAAATAAAGATAATTTAATAATTTTTTTTTAAATTTAAGAGTATTTTTATCTAAAACTAGTAATTCGGATTAATTTTGGTTAAAATTTTTTATTATAAATATTTTTGAATTCAAAGAATAAAACGTGTGCATTAATTAATTCCCAAAACTGAAAAGCCGTCAAACCGCGTCTTTGGATGTCATAGAAGAAATGTCAGATGCCCAATCAGAATCCCTAGATTATTCCCATTACAAATTCTCCGTCGAAGTGTCTCCCATTTCTTCTTTCCTGATAATAATAATTATTTGTATTTCTCCACCTAAAAGTAAATATATAATATATAATATATTCCGTTTTGCTTACCAACGAAGTTTATAACACATTACTTGTTTTTATTTATATAATTAATTAATTTTGTTTTGTTGAGCTTGAACTCTTTATTTTGTCCATCTATTGATTGCAATACGTTTCATTCTGTTCTCGGAGTTGGAACTATTTTTATTCTTTATTCTTACCTTTTTTTCTCCGTTAAATCAAATGTCATACGTTTCCCTCTTGCGGGCAATTCTTGGAATCTGCTGCTAGGGACTTCTGGGTTGCACGCCTAACAATCCATCCTCTTGCTCCAACTATTTCGTTTCGGGTAGATAATTTCTATCTGTTTTCGGGGTAATTTCGTTTTTCTCTTCTTCGGTTTTGAGTTTTAATAGGTTTTAAAGATCTGGGTAGTGATTATTAGTAGATTTAGTTTATGTTATCGGGAAATTTCCATGAATTTGGATTATGTATTTGCATATGTATAATGGATTGTGATAATTTTGAGGCTTTCTAATATTCTAATCATGATTTTTTTTTTTAATTAGGGTTTAAGTCATGACGTCAAGAACTTTGAGGCGGCGACTCCATCATGCAGATGTTGATGGGAGAGGGCGTGAGCATTTGGAGACATCTGGGTGTGATAGCTTGAGTGAGCCTTTGTTAACTAACTATGAAGACGAAACAAGGCTCTCTGAGGTTTGAATATGTTAGCATTGAAGCTTATTGAGAAGAAAATTGGGGAAAAAAATGAAAAAAAGAAGGAAAGAAGAGTTCTTGAATTGATTTTTGTTTGGGAATGTTGTTCATTTAGGGATGTAGAGATCAAGATATTTGGGACGATGAGAAGAGGAAGGAAAGCTTGCATTGGTCGTTTATATTCTCTCGGTTGATTGCGCAATGGGCGCAATGGTTAGGTGAGCTGTGCTATTCTTTTGTTGACGATTTTTTGGGGGATTCTAGATAGTTTACAGTTTCTTTCCCTTTTCTTCATTTGGTAGAGGCGTGTTATATGGGCCGCGATGGTTTAATTAACTGATTAGGATATATTATTTCTTTGAAGTGCTAGTTAATTTAGCACTATGAAGCTCCTGCTAAGCTTCATGATTGGATATGGAATTTCAATTGGACTTTTTGCAATTTGGATTTAGAAGCCCGTGAATTGTTTATGGTAATGAACTTAGAAAAGTCAAAAACTAGTATGCACAGTATATCAATTGTGATATGATATGTGAAATTCTACGTTCAAATAAGATGTGGATGGATATTCATCTAATGTGAATCTGAATGAGCATTGTTGCCTGTAGATATTTGTATAGTTTGAATAATTTTATTTTCCTTTGTGGGAGTTTATGCTTATGTCTCTGTAGATGCTAAGTGCTCTGTGAATTTTGACAACAATGTTATCAGTAGGAAAGCTATTGGTGTTTCGACAACTGAAAACTTTTGTGTGGGATTTCGTAGCTAATATTGTACTTGGATCTGGGTCACTTATTGGACGACTTTTGCCTCTGAATTCTGGAACTCAAAATGGATTAAGCTGGAAGCTTTTTCCATCTCTTAGTCCTCTACAGGTATGTTTTATACTTTGTTTTCCCCCCCAAGGCCTATATGTTTGCTTTCTTTTCAGGAACAACACTAACATGAAGTTGGGGATATGAGTGTCCCAAACTTCTCTACTTGAATTTCTCCAATCGTAAACAAAAAATATGTATATAGAGTTTAATGTTCTAAATTGGTGCCAATTTAGGAAGAAAGGCTTAGATGTCTACAACAAAGGCTGGAAGTCCCCTTTGATGGATCTCGGGTGGAGCATCAAGTAGGTGGCATTGGATTTTCTCCGTTGTACTTATTACTTTGTTAATATTTTCCCTTTTTATGTTCTTTCCAAAATAAAAGTTATTTGATTTAGTAATTAAATTCAAAGTTTCTTTATATTATAAAGATAACAGCAAAATTAGGTTTGGAAACTTTCAGTCACTCAACTGGGAATCTGAAATCTTTTAGTTTGTTGGATTTGAATATTAAGGTGCATTGTGAATATTTTTCAGTGAGGACTTCCAAAAGACTTTGTCAGTGTACAGCATGAATTCAGATAGACCTTCGAACAATTATTTGCATCACATTTACTCCTCTAGGGTTTATTCACAAAATTACGATGTTAATTGTGAAGGATCCTTTGTTGATGTGCTATTACTTAACTTTTTATCAGCATGTTATTTATGCTTGTAAGTGATGTAAATTGACATTTGTGTTGTGGTGTTGGTAGTTTTATTAGGGTTATGATTTTCAGAATCAGGAAAAAAATGAAATTAGGATTACCGTTTTAATTGAAACTACTAAACCTAATGAAACTTAAGAACAGATAAGAAAACAGGCATATATGCCTTTCGCTAGTAGAGTTCAGGTAATCATTCCTACAGGAAAGGAATCAGTACATACCCTAGTGTTTTGAAACACCAAACTGCTGTAGAATTCTGATAGTAATTCACTTTATGTGTTTTAAACTTTTACAATGCCTATATGATTTTAAAGACTTTGTTCCAATAAAAAGCTATTTACCTTTTAAGGAAAACTAATCTAGACCATACACTGTTAATTAAACTATTGATGGTTTATGATACCTGGTGTGCTTCTGATGTTAGTAGGAGATGCAGAATGTGAATTATTGTTTTATTGTTAAAGTTGATAAAATTGGAACCCATGGGCTGCAGGATGCACTTAAACAGCTATGGAGGTTGGCTTATCCTGGTAGGGAGCTACCACCTCTGAACTCGGAGCTCTGGAAAGAAATGGGTTGGCAAGGTACAGATCCGTCTACAGATTTTCGGTATGTAAAAGATTTTACTTGCGGTTAATCATTAATGATTTATGGTTGGCATTGAATTCTGAGCTGTAACCTTACTAACGCATTCTTAATGTTATTTTTAGGGGTGGAGGATTTATATCTTTGGAGAATCTTACATTTTTTGCCCAGAAGTATCCGGTTTGTACCTTTGTTTAAAATGACATGGATCTCTTTTATTTAAAGCAGTTGAGGTTTTCAATTAATCAAGACAAAGGAAAGGATTTTTGCTCTCATAGTCCTACTAACATGATTAAATTTCGATAATTGGTGACTTGGATTTATGCCACAGGATGCATTTCAGAGATTGTTGAACAAACAAGATGGAACCAGAGCTGAGTGGGAGTATCCCTTTGCTGTTGCTGGCATCAACATTTCTTTTACGTTGATACAGATGTTGGATCTTCAGTCAGGTAACAGAAAGTTCTAAAATGAAGTGACACATATGTTGTTATCGGTTGAAAGGCTGGGAATTCACAAAATGAATTCTCTATGATGAAGGGCTATGATTCCAATTATCTTTTTTTGTTGTTGTTGAGAAATACACTTTCTCTTCCAACATACAACCAATGTCGTTTATGATTTGTATTTTTATGTGCAGGAAAGCCATCTTCTTTGGCTGGAATACGGTTTTTAGAACTTCTCAAGGAAGATGAAATGGCATTTGACAACCTTTACTGTATAACCTTTCAATTGATGGATGCTCAATGGCTTGCAAAGCGAGCTTCATATATGGAATTTAATGTAAAATATTCCAAAAACTCATACTTTATTGCTAGATTTCATTCCCGAACTGTCTTGGGAAATATGTACTCCTGATACATCATGGCTTCTACAATCTTAGTTTTAATTTTTTTGTTCTATTTTTCATTGTCAGGATGTTATGAAGTCTACTATAGCACAATTAGAGCGTGAGCTTGCCCTCGAAGATGTCTCAAGTGTAAAAGATTTACCATCATACAATCTGTTGCATAGATGGTGAGACGAGATCCGATCATACTGTTGAACTGTGAGATATATCCTACATTCCTGTGTTTTTTTCTTTTATTTTCTTTGGGGGAGTTCCATCTAGAGGGTTGTTTATAAAATGTTGATACCATATCTGTAACATTAAAGACTGCAATTTTTGTTTGATGACTATGGTTAAGACTTCATTCACAGGAGCAATCACATCTGTATCTAACTCAAGGCATTATGAAAAAAAGTCTTATATATTCTGGTAGAGATTTAAACTTACCAAGTGGAGAACGTAGAAATCTCAAGTGTGGCATTTTTCATATGTTCAGCCAGGAGGAGGACGAGAAGAGCATTGTACCAAAACTCTAAGCTAAAACATAATAAGATGATGGTTGATTTATTAGAAAGTTAACATAGATTTGAAAAGGGAATGGTTGAAACCGAGGAATATTAAACATTTTAATTGTTTTGCAATTTCCCGTATGCTTAAACCAAAATAGGAGTTAAATCAATAAAAGCAGCAGAATTAATTCCTTCCCATGTATTGGGACACCAAACGCCAAAGGTAGACACACATTGGTTCTCCAATTACATTAACCAACTTTATATTATCATTGCACTCATTGCGCCATGAATATCCCAGTTCTGTTTGCGAACAAAAATCCATGATAGGAACACATGAACAACAAATGCAGCAGCGGAAAGCCATCCAACAATCATGCTTTTGAGCTGTGCTTGTAAGTACTTTTGGATCGTTAAGCTAAAACAAAGAACTAGAGAATGCCGGTGAACCAACGAGAGATGTATCCGGCTTTATTTGCTACATCTGTTTGTTCTCCCAGCAGTTTGAAAATGTCTGCGGAGAAGATGAATACAGGAAGCACAATAGTTCTGGTAGCAAGATTGATGATCAACGATCTTTTGCAAGAAGTGCCCATCAGATGGTATTGTCTTGCTCCAACCACAAACTAAAATCCATGATTATATTAAAATTTAGTTTGGATATTTTCATTCTCAAAAATCCCTTCCAATTCATCACATTGTTTGCTCTTTTTAGTGTTATTACTTGCGATGATTAAGCTATGGAGCAACTTATATATTGTCCTTAATGTTGGAATTGTGTGCTCGCAAATGTATTAATAGATATATATTATAAATAAAATATTAATTTAAAATATTTATGTATTTATTTTGCTTTATAAAATTTGAAAAAATCTTTTGATATATATAGAGTTTTATATTTAACATATAAATATTATACGTAAGATGATCAAATATAAAGAATGCAAATTAAAAATAAGTCTATAATTTATATTTAAAGTTTTTGATTTTTAAATTAAAAATTATAAATATAATTTATGTTTATTAAGAATGATACAATCTTATCCGGAATGTAAAATATGATAATATTAAAATAATTATATTTTAATATAATAAAATTATATAAGGATTGGAGATTATATAAAAATTGGATCAGACAAAATTATATATTTTAATAATTTTTGTTAAAGAAAGAAAATTTATAAATTAGGACACCACGTAAATAATATTTCCTTGTTTTATTTTCGAATGAAAATAAATTCATTGCTGAATGATACTAACAACAAGAGACAAGCTGGGTACAAGAATCATTCATTCAAGTAATGGGGATTCACTTACTTCTTCACGAAGTATTTAGAACATATTTAATATTATTAATTTTTATTTAATTTTAAAAATAAAGTTATTAAATATATTTAATTTCACTCATTTTCTAAATAATATTTGACATTTTTACAACAATTATTTTTTTTAGCCTAGGCATGCACCTAAATATAAGATACAAATCTTTGTTGTGCCCCCAAGGAGCTGTTCCTGGCTTGTTTACTAGCAATTTTATTTAGATGGCTACCCAGATTTGAAACTTTACAGTGAGGGTGAAAAAAAATTATGAGTATATTTTATTTAGATTGCTTCTAGTATGGCTTTGTTGACCACTGCCCTTGACTAATGTAAATATATTAGGAAGGGATGACTGATGAGACTATAATTTTAAAGAGAGAGAGAGAGAAAATACAAATATTTATGAGTCTCTATCCTTGACTAGTTTAAATTTATTATTATTATTATTATTAGTATTTCTTTTCTCTAAAATTTTGTTATCTTGATATAGTTAATCTAAATTTGAGTAATATTAAATTATTTTAAATTATCAGGAAATAAATATAAAATATCAATATAATATGTTGGGAAGTTATAAAAATTTCAGATATTAATTATGACAAATGAAAAATTGTCTTAGTTGTTAAGCCCTTGACTAATTATGAGAGAAATGAATCAATTTTCTAAAAAAAATTAAAAATTTCAATATGAGTCTAGCTATTCAAATTTTACTTAAATTTAGATCTTTTTAAAAAGAATTTGATTAAAAATAGATATCGTAATATCATATATTTTAATTTAGAAGTATTTTAATCATTTTATTTTAGAAGGGTATTTTTATTATTTTCACAATTAATATTTGAATGCAATTATTATAGTTAAACAAGTCCATATTGATATTTAATAAGATTTTGAAGAGTTTTAGATGAGTCTGATTAAATTTTAGAAAAGTTGTATTAAAGGTTCAACTACATATTTGAACTTCAAACTTAAATTCTTGATAATTGAGAAATTTAATTGATAAGCAATTAAGTTTTATTGATAGTGTACAAAACATACGATCATATAGAAATAAAAACAAAATAAATTCAAATTTTAGATGAAAGAAAAAATAGTATTAGAAATAGATTGAGGACCTAAATAATATTTTACAAAGCGTCAACAATTTTGTCAAAATGGTTGAAAAATGAGTTTTTAAAAAAAAGTGTCAATATCTAAACTAAAAGTGTTGATACTGAAACGAAAATATCGAAACTTTTTGTTGAAAAGTCATGCTCTGAGTGCAGGAAGACAAATATCTAAATTAAGAAAAAACTATTTTATCATTCTTTGATGCTTTCTTATCCGGGTTTTTTTTTTTTTTTTTTTTTTTTTTATGTTTTCAAGAGTAAATTGACTATTTCTTTAAGTTAGTACACATCTTTATAGATGGGAGAAAATGGTTGAGTCTTCCTTTTTGCTTCTTCTCTATGTATGTTCACGAATTTTGACCATAGTGTATTTCCAAATTCATTTTGTTCAATTTCTTCTATAATTTACCAATTAAACTCCCATTTCTTACTATAAATCATTAATATTCATTACCCTCTATATACCATAAACTTCATCTCGTCAATTTTATGAAGAAATCGATTTAGAGGACAATAAAAAAGATTTAATTATTATTTATGTTAAAGAGATTTTCAATGGTCGACGATGATTTAAATTTTTGGGGTTAAAATTAACCCATTGATATCAACTATATGAGTAAGAAATTCGATCCAAATGAGTGATTAAGAGAATTTATACTCTTTTTAAATAGGTGAGTAGACAGTTCTTGATTTATTTTATTTTATTTTAAATATTCACAAAACTTATTTGTTTTATATTTTAGGATAATAGAAATATTATTATATGATTTTGAAGTTGTGTTGAGAGAGAAAAATGAGTTCTATAACATTAAGATCAGAAAGAGATCTAATATTAATTTGTTGTGCATATATGTATAATAATTTTATAACGGTTAGCGATGTGCTTTATATACAAGGTCAAGTACATTTTAGAACTGAAAATACTTTATAGTTTTGTTGTATTGACGGTGTTACATCTTTCAATTGGTATCCTAATAAGTTACGGGGTTGATAAAATTATGAATAATAAATGTTTTGTTGGCATATGATTATGTATTTGGATTGAATGACCATTATAAAATCCTAGTTATGAAATGTTACATAGTTTGTTATGGTGATAAATCGACGGGACCAGAAGTTCATAACTTATTCTACGATATAAAAAGAGGCTACTCTCCATAATCCATTAGTTAAATACACATGAATATAGTGTATGACTTATTAATTATAGCAGCCTTGTAAGCCAACTTTATATATTTATACTTATATAACGCATGATAGTTTTGCAGCATGATCTTAAAAGGTCGACGGACCAAGATAATTTATGTGTGGTATATTTATATCAGAGCCCACTGCCTCGGTCAATGTTTCAAGCTCATAGTTGATTATTCTGAAAAAAGTAAAAGAAAGAAACTCTCCTGGAATTCAATCGTTTTCAAAAATGAAGCAAAAGATTTGTTCCACAAAAATCAACAATTTCTCCCAAGATTAATTAATCCCATGCCGGGCTTTGAAGAAGGTTTCTTTCAAGCAAGCAGAGAGGTTTCACTAGATTCTTGGGATGGTTTCACCAACCATTTGTTGAGACGTTGATATGCCTTATTCACCTACAATAAATAATTAAAAATAAATTTTATTCATATTGACCAGAAATAATAACAATAATAAATTTTTTTAGCAAGAAATAGAAAATAGAAAATTATTTTTGATATTGTTTTAAATTTTAACTTTAAGAATGCATGAATTAATTATTTACCTGTTCATCCCAATCTGTCCTCCACACAATAATTGAAAGAATGATTGTTTGCAATACTATCCCACTCAACAATCCAATCCATAAACCCTACAAAATCAAATCAACAACTTTACAATATTATAAAATAGCATCTGGATTAAATCATACATTAGATTTCAGGTTGAAGTTTTGCATGGTTTTTGATAATTTGGATCCTAATTAAAATTTTTACCTTAATTCCAAAATCGGCGACATATCCCAACACAACTCCTACCGGAACACCAATTACGTAATAGCATCCCAAGTTCACGTATGCAACAATGCCTTGCGTACCAGCACCTATGGCTACACCTGATAACGAAACAATAACTTCATAGCTTAAGTACCAAACGCTTCATGAAAGAGAGAGTTTTTGGATGGAACAAAACCTATTACATTATCTCTGTACGTTTAGCTAATAATAATCATCGTTTTATTTTGAGAGCTAATTATTTGTCAGTTATATTCTAGTTTTCATCGATCAATGGGGATTTCAAAATAATGTGAATGGAAAGACATACTTACCTGTGAGTACTGGCTGAATACTATTAAGCAGAAGGTTGAAAGAAAGTAGAACAGAGAGACTTGACACTTGATCCGCAACTTCCTCACTACTTGTAAACAAGTACGAAATCTGACGACCGTATATTAAACCGAAAACCCAGAATAAAATTCCAATACTTGTTGAAGTTGCGAGGATGACTTTAATTGAAAATTTGGTAGCATTTACGTTTCCTTTCCCCAATTCATTTGACACTCGCACGCTGTACAGAAGTTATAGTAGAAGGTGTAAATTTCCGGCTGGAAATTGAGATAACAGAAATGAGGTAATAAAATGATTGCTGTTAGAAAGAAACATTACCATGAGGCAGCTAGGAATCCAAGCATTATCATAAATTGAAAAGAACTGACGTTGAGACTGCAATAATTAACTTGGCTTTTAAGAGCAATATTCTCAGTTTGTATACATATGAAGATCAAAAAGAAAATAATTAAAATCAAAGATTTTAATAATGAATTCAATAAAACGTTACCAAATAGAGAAAGCAGCTATGGCAATGCTTGCATCTTTCACGTAGCCAGCTAATAAGACTAGAATGGAATTGTACCAAAGCTCCAAGCTTAAAAAAGGAAAATATTATTAAACATACTATCAGAAGAATGTACGTGCTGTGTCTTCAAAACATGCGAGATAAATATATAACATGAAAGAAACTTCTAAAATTTACCAAATCATCACACCCGAGGATATCGACAGTTTGATTACTGGGAATATATCAGCAAAGGCAGCTTTAGTGAATCCTTTCCATGTATACGGGCACCAGCCACCGAAAATATATACAAACAATCCAATGTTCATCGCCCAACCAGAAATGTTCAATGCCACCAATGCACCAGCAATTCCTAGCCCAAGTTCGGTAACAAGAATCCAGGACAAAAAGATATGAAGCGCAAGAGAAGCAGTAGATAGCCACCCGATAATCATGTTTTTGAGTTGTGCTTGCAAGTACATTTGAATAGTCAGGCTAAAGACGAAATAATAAACAAAGGGTATCAACCATATGCTAATTTCCCCTCCAACTTCTGCTATATCTTTCTCTTGGCGAAGAAGATTTAAAATTGGCGTCCCGAAAATGAAAATAGGGAGCAATATCGTAGCAGTTACGGCATCAACTATCCATGATCTTTGCAAGTAAATGCCCATCATGTGAAAATGCCCTGCTCCAAATGCTTGTCCACATAATGTTTCTGTAGCACTTGACATTCCCAACTTCAAAAGAAATGAATGTATTAACAAATAAAAGGGAACATATCCTTTAAATTAATACTTACTAGGATTAATCAAATATGGAAGCCTAATTACCAGTATTCCGTTGACAAAACGTACAAAAATGGTTTGTACGAGTGCATATGCAGCGAGATCTAATTCAGAAATATGTCCAAGGAAACTTTGTGTCACCAAAATAAGACAAAATGAAGTTACTCTGCTTATAATGGAAGGAAATGCGATCTTCCACATTATCTTTAATTCATTCCAAATCCTTGTTTTTAGATTATTATTGTCATCTTCTTCCAGTACCAAAAGCCTCTCTTCCGATCCGTTGGCCATGATTCTAAACACAGAATAAAATATTACAATTTGGTTAAACTGAGGCTTCCAATTCTTACTGTAATTAAACATTGCATAGTGCGCACTCAATAGGAAAGCTAGAAAACGATTTGCTGATAACTATGTAATGAAAATTGTTTTCAGGGACTCCCAATTTATAAACATTGTTTAACTTGTTCTCGGAAGTAATAAAGAACAGAATTCTAATAGTAAATTAAACCAATGAGCCCAAAATTCCTAAGTAAGAAATGGGGCATTCCGGCGACAACATAAGGAATGTCAAATTTCAATAAATTTTAATTTATAACATATTCGTTAATATTTGAAGTAGGTATTGTACAAAACTTTAGAATCAGAACCGCGTTAGTAATCAAGAGTTTTAAGACCAAACATTCTGAAACACGGATTTTCTCTCAAGCAAAACTGAGTTTCTCTCAGAAGTGCTGTGTGGAGACTCCTCCCACCATTAGTGTGTCATCTTCACACTACTAGAGCCTCAGGAAGGAAATTCATTCTCCAATACATCCAAAACATAGTAATCATCCACCCAAAAATACGAACGATATATTCCCCCACCAAGCATTCAGTTAGCCTCTTTATTTTTCAACAAACAAATGGATGCAGAGGAACTTTGCAAATCAGTAAATATATCAGATGAGGGAGAAGTTATAATAGATCTGTATCAGGGGTAAATGGAACCAGGTGAAAGAAGACAAGAAAATTGTTTAGTGGGAAAAGTTTTATCAAAACAAGCAAATGAACACAGAAGGATTTAATGCTACAATATATCTAATGTGGAAACTTTTGTACCATCTAAAAATCGAACATTTAGAGACAACTACTTCATTTTCCATATCCATTTAAACAAAGGCAAAGACATTCACCAGTGGAACCTGGAGTTTTTGATAAAGCCTTAATAACAGTACTCGTCAAGCCAGAAGGAATGGAGTTCCGATAATTTTGTCAATTTACATAGAAGACTGTAACTACTCGAATCTCACCCTCATGTTTTAAACATGGTTACTGTGTAACTTAATTGATTAAAATAATAGTTAATATTTAAAAAAAAAATCATCAGTCTTGTCAACCATAATTATTTATGCGCCATGGATTCACCAACCCCCGTTTAGCTCGTTCCATTTTATGAGATTTTTTTGTTTCTATTGAGTGGTAGTTGTGTAACTATCATTTTTCTAATACATTCCCCGTTATACGAATATTTTTTACTAACAATTTTGAAAGTAAATATTTATCTAAATTATTGCAAGAATGACGTCGGCTTGTTCATTTAAAAAAAAAAAAAAGAAGAAAGAAATCACGACCAAGAGATAAGCTACAATAAAAAATTCAATCCCCGTAATTCATGATAAAACAATAATATTAAAAATATAAATTTCTTGTAAACATAACTTGTTCTATGATTGAATATTGTTCCTTAATTATGTATTTTTTATTTTTTCTGTTAATAATAATAAATTGTTTATTTAGTAACTACAAGTGAAAAACTTAAGTGTCTGTTCAGTACTTTTAGGAATGCTATAAGCCAGGGAGAGAAGAAGAAGAAGAATATAATACAATTAATAACCAAACTTACTGAATTATCGTCTGATAGCTGCTGCCCTTTAGACTTGTGGACTGAGGTTTTCTTCAAGGAGCTGTAGAGAAGAAGAAGAAGAAGAAGAGGGGGGAGAAAGTTTTAAGAGTATTCTGCAAATTAGCAGTATTTATGTGTGCCTAGTGTGGCCTGCTTACCAAATATTATATATATACACGTGTGATAGGAAAAAGTTTCTGCAACTGCAGGCCCTTTTATTTGGCCTATTCTTCTGTAGTTCTTATTGTTTAAAAAAATAATCAATTTCAACCTTCTCTCCAGCTCTGTTAATAGAAAAAGTTTAATTTTAGGAGTATAATCGCCATTAAACATTATTGAAAAAACAAACCATTGGAGCATAATCCAAAATTTTTTAAATGATGTATTAATCCATTTATATTTCAGATGTATTTCAATTTCAAAATTTAAATCAGCCACAAAGACTATAAGGACTTATTTAGTATTATTATCAAACTATGACATTCAAATATTAATTCTTAAAATATTAAGGACTCTTAAGAAGTATGAATATAATAAAAGGGCTTTAAGAAAATTACAGTGGGGTCCCCTCAAATGCAATTAATTAGATTGCTATTGAGTTGGTAGGATACTATGTCGAGGTAGAGCCACGTCTTGTCTACTTCAACGACCGTTGAGTTGAATGTTAATCGTACATAAACAAGAAATTTTTTTTTTTGGTCTCGTGCTTTTAAATACATTCAACCAAAAAGTAATAAATATTCTTGCTTTTTCATTTCACTGTTTGACTTATTTTGAAATACTTTATTGAACATGTTTTCGCAATTTGTATTTTCAAATATAATTTTTAAAAGAATATAAATTCTATAATATTATAAATTGTAACACAGAAAAAAAAATCTATAATACTTTTTATTATAATTAAATAAAAATATTTAATTTTTATCTACATAATTAATTTTATAATATTTATATTTATAAATTAATAATAAATTTTAAATAAAAAATAATATGTTTTACTATTTTATAAATAAATCTATATGAATTATGTAAAAAAATTAATTTTTTATTTTTATTTTAAATTATTATAAAAATATAATTACTAATACAATTAATAATTTAGTTTTTAGTATGGTGGAAAAATAACCGTTTACGTATACAATATGATGATAATGGATTAAGTTTATGATGCATTATTTAGACGTATATTCTGAATTTGATTTTAATCAATCATAATTTAAGTGGGATACTTGAATCATGATATGTTCAATTAGTATTTCCTGAAAATTAATCGAGAGAAGCTCTTCCATCAAAGCAAAATTTGAATACTCCGAGTTATCTCAAAAAATATGATAATAAAATAATTATATTATTTTTTTGAAATTCAAAAATTAAACAAAATATCTTAATATTGGTATATTCAATTAGTATTTTCGAAGATTAGTAGAACAAAATTCTTCGTTAAGGTGAGATCAAGATATTATGAGTTATCCTAAAAAATATGATGATAAAATAATTATATTATTTTATTAAAATTCAAGATTAAGATTTCCTAAATGAAACAGTTTTATATTTATGTACGTAATAGAAATCCTGAAAATCGAAGAAATACGACAATTTGTTATTTTCTTTTTGAGTGCTACCTTACATTCCTTACATTAAAATAATATTTCTTGTTAACAGAATTCTCTAATATTCTCTAATTTAGTTATTTATTAACTAAATTAATATTTATTTGTTTATTTAGAGCACCTAACCGTCAAACACCTCCAACTAACGAACGTCATCATCTATCTATCGCTTTCGTTGAAATTTAGATGAGCAATCCTCGCCTAATATGTTTGACCAGATGGTCCAGATCTCACGTGTTACACCAACTCAAGCTAATAAAAATCTACAGAAGTGTGAGGTTTTTATGAAGACTGGTAGGTATGTACACGCGTTACTCTCCGTCAATTCAATTCACGCGTTAGAATAAGTGTCAAATAATCGTCTATTTAAAAAATAATTTAAATAAAATTTATAATCTAATATTTAAAATATTTTAATAAAAAATTTAATAATTTAAATAAAAATAAATATTAAATAATAAATAATTATTACTTATAAATCTTTATTATCGTTTTATTCTTAAAATTATATATATATATATATATTTGTGTATTTTATCAATATCCAACTCACGGATTCAGATTCATCTCTAAGCCCTTATTCAGATCCATCATATAAATATATTATTCTTCGAGTGAACCCCTTGATACGACATCATTCCGAGAGCCATCTATATCATACAGGAGATAATGAGATTGACTCGGATAATCTGCCCAAGGCTACTGATCGGGAGGTCTCCTTCGAGTTATTCATGGTTTATCTACACTCAATCAAAGGGTCTTTAACGACAGGCCTTTAAGACTCAGTCTCAGAGAATTGGACTGACATAATCCATATAAAATGGCAGGAGCTCGCGAGCACCCGAGGTATACAGGCTTCCACGACATTATAGCCTGGTGTCATCAAAGCCATAACACGCTGTCTAAGGGCATCCCGAGAACTAGGGGACTTCATTCTCGGGAGAACTGGAGGCTTTATTAGGAGAAACGTATGCTTGGGGTCTTGGGACTGAGGTGACAGGAACAGTATCATAGTTTTCTACATCCCCTGATTTCTGTAATAGGCTACCCTAGGCACGTCAACCATGCAACAACATGTATTCAAAGGTACGAAATTCTATGCTTTCATTATACAGCATCTAGAAATCATGGGAGGTACGTGACGTTACTTTTTTAGATTTCAGAAAAGAACATTCTATATTTTCATACACTAACTCTCACACACAAAGTAAAACACTCTCTGACTTAAGCATCAGAGGGTTTTCGTCGGAAAACCAACTTTA
>JAVXUL010000009.1:13476678-13487195 GCA_035590515.1 Trichilia minutiflora
TAAAAGCCTGTAATATGGGTTTTCTTTACCTGGTTTCAATCCGAATTTAAAATCTTCAATTTTAATATAAGTTTGGCGATTTTAAAGTTTAGATCTAGATTTTAATATACTCTGAAATCAATTTTAAGCTTTATTATTTTAAAATATACTTGAAATCTAACTAAAAAAAACTCAAATTTTGATCAAAAAACCGATAAATCGAAAAATTTTGATCAAAATTTAGTATACAATTATACATAAAACCGACTTTCCAATTTTAAATATCAAAATATTTAGTATACAATTATACATAAAACTCACTCATTAATTTTGAATAAAATACTTAAAATCGAAAAATCCCAAATTAGATCTTTTACAAAAATAACTTTATATACATTGAATTAGAAGGCATATTTTATATCAATAGATATATCATGACTTATATAATAGTATACCACGTAATACACAAAATCGGCATAAAATAATATGAAGTAATTTGAATACTAAAAAAATTAAGATTATGAAAACCGAATATTTAATCTATACTTTCTTCGTATATATTAGGAATTATATAACAAATAATATATCAATTTGAAGTTATCAACGAGAACAATAAAATTTCTAAACTTTTAATCGTATATTACAACAAAATTAATATAAAATATTATCAAGAATTCATGCAACTATTGAAGAAAAAATCTATCCAAATAATTTTTAATTGATTTTAATCATATATACATTGGCTCTAATACCACATGTAAGAAAATTTAATTTTGCCTAATTGTACATATATGAATATAGAATACAATAAATTTGAATAAGGAACGTACCTATTTGTGCCATAGTTTCAGCGCTATAAAGGTTAAAACTTCTTCTTTATTCTTTACGTGTGTGACAGTATTCTCAATAGGACAAAAGTAAATTAGGTTTTAATCACCCATGCTTTTCTTTTTATAGAGTTAAAGAAGGGACCTAACATACCTTAATTAATCTTTACTGGACATTTCTATTAAAGATTTCAACATAGCTGATAGTCTACATTGACTGTCAACTTAGTCAGTTAAAGATGTCAAACCTAATTTACTTGCTTAATGATTATATCATTAGCCTATGTTAATAAAATTATAATAATGATTAATATAAGCGTACAAATATCCAACACCAGTGAGATAACGAGATTCTTCGATTATCTTTATTTTTGGAAGTGGAGGTGTATTAATTTTCATTATTCTGCCACCAAGTGTAATTAAAAATCTTGGATTATGTTTTGATTCAAAGATAATATATGCTTTCTATGTTTTAATTGTGTTTTGTGTATATATTTATTGATTATTGAAGAAGTTTTTGGATTTAATTCTAGTATTATTATGTTAAATGTACACTGTAGAAATTAAAATTGGATGTCTTGATTAGAAGTTAATGTATTCTTGCTATGCTTTGAATGCATTTTGTTTCTATATTTTTTGATTATTAACGAAGTTGTTATGTTGGGTTCTTGTCGGCAGAAGTTGAACCATGTAAATTAGGGTTTCTGTGTTTTTGTAATCTGGCTTTTATTATGTTAAACGTAAACTGTATAAAGTAAAAATAGGAGATGTTTCAGCAAAGGGTTTTACTTCTATGGTAGATGGTGGTTGATTTTATCATTTTACTTAAAAAAGAAGGAAGTTAATTGAAACAACAGTATTTGATACATAATTGATTATTTGATTATATTATAATTGATGCAGTACTTTCACACATAAATACTATAGATTGTTGTTCGATAGTTGAAGCAGTTAAAAGACGAAGGCCACTATTAGCCTCTCAGGAAGCCAGCAGTGCGCGTGATAAAACCAGCTTTGATACAAATAA
The DNA here is from genome assembly GCA_035590515.1 of Trichilia minutiflora. Taxonomy (NCBI): domain Eukaryota; kingdom Viridiplantae; phylum Streptophyta; class Magnoliopsida; order Sapindales; family Meliaceae; genus Trichilia; species Trichilia minutiflora. Next base: position 13,478,512 of record JAVXUL010000009.1, read on the forward strand.
TGTTTTATCACCCCATGGGACCTATGGAGTTTTTTCATTTTTGTAAATATTCATATTTACTTATTTGTTATTTACTTAAATTAAAAACATTGCGTTGAACATATATACATAATTTATTGCAGCAACGAAGATGTTAAGTGGCAATGCTGAAATGATAGTAACTTCTACTGTATGTATTTGCACTATATAATTTGTTGTTTACAGATATCTTACTAAATGAACCTTATAGTGCTAGGTTCCTTCCATCAAATTTTCTTGTTCATCATTTGTTTAGCATGTTAGAAAAGATGTTGACCAAGGTTATAAAAGTTTGGCAACCGAAAAGAAAGCTATTTACGGTCAAGGGGATCCCGTTGTTGAGGTTGATAGTCTGAATGACGAAAGGAGAATATGGCAAGTCCACCTAAGGTGGGCATATATGATTTAGATCATTTTGAGATAAATTTCAAATCGAGCCATATATTACGGTTTGAAAATAAATAAATTCAATCCAATCCATTAACATATTATAAACCAATTCAAATCAAATCGCAAAGTACGGTTTAAAGCGATTTGGGTTCGTAGTTTGGATTATATTATAAAATTAAAAATATAATAATTGATTATTATTAATCTTATAATTTCTCATTAACATTTAAGAGTAAGTTTTGTAAAAAAAATTTATTTTAACTCAATTTTGAATAATTTTTTAATTAATTATTATTATATAAAAAATATGAAGGCAAATCATATATAATTTGTGATGATAAATGAATAATAATAAAAATTTTATAAGATAATCTTAAGCGGTTTGACTTACGATTTTGCGGTTTGAAATTGATTCAATCCATAATCCAAACCGCGAATAACGGTTTGAAAAATATCAATCTGTAAGTCGATCCATAAATTTTTCAAATCGATCCAAACCGTTAATTTTTACGATTTAAATTAATTTGAATTGGATCGGTTTGAAAATGTCTACCCCTAATTTTACTCGAAAAACCTTCTACTTCTAAAAAATTAGGTTTGAAGTGTCGCATCCCAATTTATGTAGCCTAACACCACCCCTTCTGTTTTGAAAGAATTCTTATGTACTAGAAATATTCTTATCACTATATTAATAAGAAAAGATCTAAAAAAAATAAATATCAATTTCAACTTTCCTTATTTTTATAAATTATTAATTGTATTGTATTGATTTTATAAATTATTATTAATTATATTATATTATTTACAAAAATTTATAATTTTAATACCATTTATATTACAACTTATTTTCAAAATTTCTGATCATTAATACATGTTAGTAATTTTATCATTCAAGTTCTTATATATATTTTTTGTTAAATAAGTTAGGCATTTATTATATTTATTTATGATAAGCACCTTTTTTTGATAAAATAATTATAGAATATTTTATAAAATTTTCCCTTCAAATTATTAATGATATAAATTATTCAATAAAATGTAGCAAATTAAATCTTTGATAAAGTAAAAATTAAAATTTAATATTAAAATAAAATTTTAGCATCAAATAAACAAAACAATAATAAATTTTAACTTTTAACTTAATGAGTCATCCAAATAATTTTTTACTCGTATTATCCATATTTAATGGTTAAAAGTTAAAACTTATTGCTTGTTAAAGGCTAATAATATTATTTATGTACACTAATGATATGAATATAAATTTATATATATATTAATTTGTTAACCTAATAACATTCTATTATATATTTATAATAAAAGTAGTCATCTAAAATGTATTGAACCAAATTCATATTTAAGCTAATAACAAAATTTTGTATAATTAACTCTAAAAAATATAAATTAAAAATAAATATATATATCCATAATAATTGTACTAAAAGCTTAGATCAATTGGATGAATTTGGGGTACTTTGATCAGTTCAAGCATCTCAACTGAAGATCATCACTCTTACACAAAAAAAAAAGGGGAAAATTCTAAAGCTGTTATTGTGAAAATGAGCAAACAAAATAACAATTCAGTGAGAATTTTTAACATTGATTGAACTTTACTTTCTTGACTTTAATGAACTGCAATTAGGTAGATTCTTCAGGAGACTTCAAGAGCCACTTATTGAGTCGTTCGGATGCTTTATTCACCTACAGTTAAAAGAGGAAACAATATTGGCATCATTAATATCAATTTGTTTCCTGTATTTGTGATATTGGGGCAATTATTGATGATGATATTATTCAGTTCATTTGATTTACCTCCCTATCCCAATCGGTTTTCCAGGTAAAATAGCCCAGCGCAAGGGATTGCGTTAAAACTCCAAGCAACATTCCAATCCATATACCCTGGAAATTATTGAAAGAAGAATTTACAAGTATTTACAAATTTAAACAGGAAACTGTTGCTCAATCTGCCATCAATCATCGAACTTTATAAAACTTTCAAAAACGATTATCATAGAGTATCCTAATTTATGCAACTTTCATTATATTTGGACAAAAGATAATATTGAAAAGGCATTTTTTTACCTTAACTTTGAGATTAGCCGCATATCCCAGAAGTAAACCAACAGGAACTCCAATGAAATAATAGCAACCGAGGTTAATATAAGCAGCCACTTTCTGTCTACCAGCACCTACTGCCACCCCTGCAATAAAGAAATTATTACAAGTTAAGATATATAGATACTCTATACGTTAAATATCAATGTAAAAATGTACAAAGCTAATTAAAAATTGATGTTATTACATATTATTTTTAATTTAACTTTTAAATTACAGTACAAACATTACAATCTTAAATAAAACATATATGAAAGCAATTAATATATGATTACCTATTCATTGGTTAAGTTTTACATACTCAAGTTTCATTCATTATATACACAGGACTCAAACACGGGTAAGGCCCCAAAAAACACGACTTATTTATATTATTGTAAATCATTTGGCCACTTAACCAGAGCAAGCGATTTAGTTAATTGAATCTTAGTTATGTCAGACTTGCAAATTTCATTTGTGTAATATTAATTATAAAAATGGAAGAAAAAAATTAATAGTAATCTAAATTACATGCCTGAAAGTACTGCCTGGACACCGTTGAGTAAAATGGAGAAAGCCAGTAACATAGAGAGGCTTGTTACAGATTCTGCTACTTCATCATTACTTGTAAACAAGTAAGGAATTTGACGGCTGAATATTAAACAGATTATAAAGAAGAAGATTCCTATAATAGTGGTCGTAGATATAGCTACTTTGACAGAAAATTTTGCAGCTTTAGCATCGCCTCTCCCCAATTCATTTGAAACCCTCACACTGTAAAATGTAAATAAGCAATAACATTTATATAATAATATGTCGTTTTGAAGGAATTGAGCTTGGAGTACAGTTTAGTGGTTGAGGACATACCCAGAGGCAGCTAGAAAGCCAAAGCACAACATAAATTCCCAAGATATGATATTGAGACTACAATAATTACAAGTCAATTTAGTATATATAGCTAGTTCAGCATCAAAACGCAAATTAATTAAGGAAACAAAATATATTCTGGTAGAGATTTAAACTTACCAAATGGAGAATGCAGAAATCTCAAGTGTGGCATTGTTCATATATCCAGCCAGGAGGACTAGAAGAGCATTGTACCAGAGTTCTAAGCTATTAAGGATAATAAGCCACCAAAAAAAAATAAATAATAAGATGAGGGTTAATTAGCTAGAAAGTTAAAAATACCGAGGAGTATTGAGTACTTTAATTATTTTGCAATTTTCTATATGCTTAAACAAATTCAAATCTTGGTCTAGGATTAGAGCAACAAATTCTGATACTCACAATATTTATATACACGACAGATATGAACTTACCAAACCATCACACCTGAAGATATTGAGAGCTTCAAAACAGGAATTAAATCAATAAAAGCAGCAGAACTAAATCCTTTCCATGTATTGGGACACCAACCGCCAAAGAGATACACAAATTCTCCTATTACTATTAACCAACTTGATATAATCATAGCACTCATTGCACCAGGAATATCCAAGTTCAGTTTGCTCACAAAAATCCATGATAGAAGCACATGAACAACGAATGCGACAGCAGAGAGCCATCCAAGAATCATGTTTTTGATCTGTGCTTGTAAGTACTTTTGGATCGTTAAGCTAAAGACAAAAAAGTAGAGAATGCCAATAAAAAATAGGGAGAAGTATCCGGCTTTATTTGCTACATCTGTTGGCTCGCCAAGCAGTTTAAAAATGTCAGCGGCGAAGATGAATACAGGAACCATAATTGTTCCGGTAGCAAAATTGATGATCAACGATCTTTGCAAGTATATACCCATCATATGGTATTGTCCTGCTCCAAATGCTTGCCCACAGAGTGTCTCAGTTGCACTTGACATGCCCAACTACAAAAGAGAAAACCATGATTATTTGGAAATTTACTTGGGATATCATCATTCTCCAATTTACATCTAATAATTTTCTGTTTTTGATGGTTCTAATTCCTTAAAAAAAACAATCTATTCTGGATGTAGTAAAGAAACATTTGTTAGATTTCCGGTCACGTAGTGTCAAGTAGGTTAGAATTTATATACGCTATTTCTTTGAAGGGGCTACTGACGTCAGATTTGGGTAAATAATATCTCTCTCGGAAATTGGCTTTGACCAATTTTATCATCTTTGTTGTTTTGAGTTCAAATTCGTTTAAATGACATTAATTTACCTAATCTCTTTTATTGATTAGTTTAGATCCCTTTGTGTTGAAAAAGTTAAGTAAGATTAATCATTATCCACTAATTACTATTTTCTATTATATAATAGCAAGTGTTGTCCCATATAAAGTATATTTATGATGACTTTAAATTTATTACTAAATGTATATATAATATTATGTGATTGTGATGACATGATGATGTGATATATAGGGTTAGCTCATCTAAACCTTTCGCTTTTTGGTGACCAGTAACAGAAGAATGGGTTCAATTATTAATCAAGCTGTACTATTGACTACTTAGCCTAAAATGTACATATTTTTTTTAATTAAAAAAGAGCTATGTTCTTCATAATTGAATTGAGATCATTGGAAGGCTTATTTTATATATGCAAGGTGGATTAAGAGGTAGGCAGCTGAGATAGTTATCTAAAACCCAAGTTTATCTCACCCAAAACAATTTTATAATTTTTAATATTAACAAAACCTTTTATTTTACAGATAATTAAAATTTTTTGATGTTTAATTAAGACTTTAAATTTATAGTCATAAGTTTTCTTCTCAAATCAAATTTGATAATAACTTTCTAATGCAATCTTGTAGTTTTTTTTCTTCAAATCAAATTTTATATATACTTTTTAATCCAATCTTCTAAAAGAATTCTTCAAATAAAATTTTATATACTCTTTTTTAATACAATCTTTTAAACATAATTCCTTTAATAAAATCTTTAAAAAATATTATTTGTTATTCTCTTAATTGCAAGTTTGTTATATTATTTTGTCAATTCATTTTTTATATAACAAAAATTGAATTTGTTTATGCGTATATTTAAAGAAAATCGTGTAGGTAACATAAACATGTATTTGTATATTATAACTAATTCTATACATTGTATTTTTAAAACATTAAATATGAAAGACTTTTCATCTCAAGAAATATATAAAGAAATATTTCATTAATTTAATTATTTATATAATTTTAATAAAAATTAATTTTGCCTAAGGCCATAAGTTTCCCAGAGCCGCTTCAGTGTATACATGACTATGATAAAACTTTCTTGGAAGTTTAATCTAAAATCAATATGTACACTCTAAAAGGTAACACAATTAAAACTTTTGAAAGAATTTTCCTCCACCTTTTCTTTACGTTTAATCTTTCCATCTCTTTTCAATAAATTTCAAATATTCTCTTCGTTACTCACCAGTCACGTATTTACATTCTACCGAAAAAGACAAAGCATTAAAATAATATTCTCAAAAGGAAATATCGGAGATGAATAGAAACATGTCAGAAACAGAAATGGAAAGCCATGATAGTAAACAGATAAATCTAATAAGCTGAAAATTTCCCTCGCAATTATTTAAAATGAGAAACTTAATTTTATATTATAAAATTATAAAATATATAAATAATATATAAATAAAATTTATTTATAAATTTAATATATTAAAATTTTGGATTGAACATAATACTCAAGTTTATAACCGTGTTTATTCATTTTACTTATATAGTTTTTCTCAAATTTTATGCGAATTTTTTTGATTTTAATAAGTGGTATCAGCGTCTATAGTTTCGAAAAAATTTAAGTATAAAGATGCATGTGTGTGTTCTCATAAATTTAAGTATAAAGATGCATGTGTGTGTTCTCATAGAACTAATGACTCAAAAGGGACTCGAATATGGAGATGAATGTATGTGTTCCTATGATTGTTGTTGCCATGAGAAATAATGAAAAGTTATGAACTCTACAAAAAATGAGTAAAAAAGGATAATCTAAGAAGAGTAGGCTGATTAGTCTAAAATAGAATAGTAAGATGTGGTTACTTCGAGATAAGTAGGTTGGACTTAGTATGTGTATGACCTTTCACATGATTCTAAATGAAATATTGATAGACACAAACTCCGAGATAAATAGGATGAACATGGTATGAGTATATCCTTTTGGCAATGTCTTAATACTTGAATAAAGAAAAATTTCTGTTTGACGGAGAACAAGCAAAACCCAATTTCAATGTGAAAAAGACTCATATTTATAAACTTTCAAAGAAGATGGGCCAAAAAAGATGGTCCAAAAAGAGTAAGATAGTCCAAAATGGAACAGTAAGGTGCTACTATAAGAGAAAAAGAGTACATTCGTTTCTCTCACGTAACTCTAAATAGAGCATTAGTAGACACAAATTCCAAGATAAGCAAGTTGAATTTGATATAAATATAGCCTCTCATGTGACTCTAAGTGAAATATTGACAAGTGTAGATTCCAAGTTAAGTAGGTTAGACTTGAAATGAGTATGCTCTTTTACCAATATTGTAATACTGAAATAAAAAAAAAGTTTCTTTTGAAGGAGAATAAGTAAAATTTAAGTCCAATAAAAAAGAGACTCATATTTAAGGGAGAGATTATTAGAATATCAAGTATGAGTATTGTTGGGGGATTTTACTGAGGCCCAGCCCAGTGACCCAAGCCCATCTCTACACCCCTGTTCAGGTCCACTACATGCATATATTGGGTTTCTCCCCTAAGTCCAGTCACAAACCTACATATTGAGAGAGAGAGACAGAGGAACCGGAGGTGAAAAGAGGGAAGAAAGGGGGGTATGTAAGCAACTTGGGTTTCTCCCCCAAGTCCAGTCACAAACACAAACAAACCCGATCATCTTCTCAAGTTCGAGGATGGGAAGAAGAAGAAAACCTGCTGGTGTAGGAAAAGTCACCGTGACATTTTCTTGCATCAACAGTTGGTGTCGTCTGTGGAAAAATGAACAAAAAGCTATCGAAGTGTCATTTTCGGTAGAAATATCGAACATTAGGAGTTATACAACTAGAAGACACGCGATTGAGCGTGGGAGCATGGAAGAAGTCCCTATAGGGGCAGTTGCTGTCACAGAGAGGACGAAAAGTGTTTTGTATGTGGTCTCAGAATATGAAAGCCCTCGATCGAAAGTCGATGAAATGCATGCATGTGAGCAAAGCTATGCAAAGGGGACGAATGAGATGTCTCGACTACTACAGATATTCCAAGACAGTGAGCTGTGACATGCAGAGGAGGATAGACAAATTCAGACGTTGGCTAGAGAGATATCGGAGATGAGAAGGATGATACAGACCGACACGCGGGAGACAGAAAGGGCTGGCGAGATGGTGGAAGGTGGCCTCCCTTGATCAGAACCCGTGATGAGGGGTAGAGAAGGAAGTGGGAGCTGGTCTAATGCCTGGAGGTATACGGCTACAGAGAAGGGAAAAGATAAGGTTGTGAGGGACCCCAACTCGAAGGGGATAAGCGTAAAAGATACATGCATGCCTCCCATTATCCAGGGAAGGTGCCACTCTGGGTCTACAAGAATACCCTAGAGTCTAGATGCGGTCCAGGAAATACCTGACGACGCTAACCCGCTTTCAAACGACATGAGTACGCCCTTCGTGCAGGGACAGAGGTGGGAATGAGAGGCACCGAGGCTGGAGAATCTGCATCGAGAGGAAGAGTAGGAGATCGACATCAAGGACAAGGATGTGGAGTCCTTGATTAAAAATGTGATGAAAGAGACGAGTAGAGAGAAAGCAGACCCTCGCGTTGGACTGGGTGAGTCAGTCCCAGTAGCTGACTAGCTGGTCCCTATGTGAAGTCACCTCTCGCACCTAAACTGTTGAGTTAGGCCTTGCTCAAGAAGTTCAAAATGCCCCAGATCACTTCGTTTTTTGGGAAGACGGACCCATCGTTGCACATGGACCTCTTTCGTGAAATGATATTCGTTCAGGGGCCGAGTGAAGAGCAAATGTGCCGCCTATTTCCCCTGACCCTGGAAGGACAGGCCAGAGAATGGTTCCTGGGCTTAAACCCCGGGAGTATTCAGAGTTTTGAACAGCTACACAAGGTCCTTACTACCGAGTTCAGGGGCGTGATCTTCGACACCAAAATCCTGAGCTCGTTGTTACTGCTTAAGTAGGGGAATGGTGAGAGCCTCAGGAGTTTCGTCGAAAGATACCATAGAGAAGTACTCGAACTAGGGGCTTACCATCAC
>JAVXUL010000009.1:13505250-13515904 GCA_035590515.1 Trichilia minutiflora
GAGAGTTAATCATACTTTAAATGTAAAATGATAAATTTAACTCTTAATACACATACACTTTTATGTACTCATCAATACTTTTCAGTTATTTTTCTTAATAACTAATTATATCAATATATCAAAGGTGTTGTTTTAACTAGACTGAAGAGTGAGAGACCATCTTTCTTCCCTGATGCCATCGAATATATTACCTAAGTCATGGATTAACATTTATGATTCTGTAAAAATCTTGAACTTCAATTTGTTTTTAAAATATTCGAGATGAATAGCAGGTTATAGATAATATAGATAACACAGATGATCATATAGATGATATTGATGTGCCACCAACTACTACTTTAAGGAAATCTATAAGAGGTCATCATTCAGATATTCTGTTGATTAGTATGTGCTTTTGTGTGACAATGATAAGTTTGAGAGCTTTAAAGAAGTAATGGAGGATGAAAATGAAAATGAGTGGTTGATGCAATGAATGTTAAGATGAAATCTTTGAATGACAATCGTACATTTGAGTTAGTAAAATTAGTTAAGGACAAGAAAACTTTGAAAAATCATTGGATTTACTGATTGAAGAAAGATGAGAATTTTTTGAGTTCACGATACAAGGCTAAACTAGTTTTCAAGGGATTTAGTAAAAAAAGAATGATTTTGATGAAATCTTCTCTCCAGTTATCAAGATGTCTTTTATCAGAGTTGTTATGGGTTTAATAGCTACACTTGACCTTGAGATTAAGCAAATGAATGTGAAAACTGCTTTCTTTCATGCTAAGTTGGAAGAAGAAATTTACATGGAACAACCAAAGGGATATAAAGTGAAAGGTAAAGAGAGTTTTGTTTGTAAGTTAAACAAGAGTTTGTATAAATCAAAGCAAGCACCACAACAATGGTATAAAAAATTTGAGTCTTTTATGAGTGAGTAAGCTTATAAGAAGACTATTTCTGATTATTGTGTATTTATGAAAAAAGTTCTCTGATGGTGACTATATCATCTTATTACTTTATATTGATGATATGCTTATAGTTGGCCAAGATTCTTCTAAGATTAAGAAGTTGAAGAATGATTTGAGCAAGATATTTATAATAAAAAATTTAGAGCCGACCAAGCAAATTCTTCAAATAAGGATCAGTCGTGATAGAAAAGTTAGAATGATTTAGTTATCACAACAAAAGTATATTAAAAAAGTATGTTAGTGATTTAAAATAGATAAAGCTAAAGTAGTGAGAACCCTTTTTATTACAAATTTTAAGATTAAGAAGAAGTAATGTCAGTCTAGTAAGAAGGAAGTGAAAGAGATAGAAACTATTCTTTATACATCTGTAATTGATAGTTTAATATATGCAATAGTTTGCACTAGACCAAATTTAACTCATGCTGTGAAATGATTAGTCAGTTTTTTTCAAATCCAGGAAAGGAACATTAGAATACAGTAAAGTGGATTTTGAAATATCTTTAAGGTACTTCCAGTTTAAAACTTTTATTTGAAAGTAAGAAGCTAGTAATTATTGGACTCACTAATTCAGACATGGTAAAAGATGTTGATACTAGAAAATATGTTTCAGGTTATTTGACGACGTTCTCAGAAGGAACAACAATCTAGATTGTAAAAATATGTTACTTTATCTACCATAAAAGCAAAATTCATTGCAGTCACAGAAGCATGTAAAGAGCTCTTTTAGTTGAAAGAGTTTACGCGGGAGCTTGGCTTAAATCAAGATAGATTGGTGTTGCTATATAATAATCAAAGTGCTGTAAATCTTGCGAAGAATTATACTTTCTATTCCGAAAATCCAAGCATATTGATATAGATATCATTGGATTCGAGATACTTTGAAGTTTAGAGAAATAGAATTCAAGAAAGTATACACTGATGACAATGGTACTAATATAATGACTAAGATACTTATGAAGAAGAAATTTGAATTTTTTTGGCGTAAGATCAACATGATTTTTACATGATGTCCTCGAATTATTATCTTTTCCTAGTTGGGTTGGAGGGGAAGATTTGTTGGGGTTTGTCCATTTAATCCAACCTAACCCATTATAACCCTAAATATTAAAACTAAAGTTTCACAGTTAAAGAAAGAGAAGTAGATGAGAAAAGAGAGACGAATAAGAGTGACGGTAGCAAAAAAAGAAATAGAAGAGAAAGAGCAGAAAGCAGCAAAGTAGCAAAAGAAAAAAAAAACGGCAACAAGACTTCCAGAAAATTTTGTGTGTAGTTTCTATTTTTCTGACAATTAAAGGATGATTCATCGACCAATCGACCTAAAATTTTACAGGTATATTTAGGATATCTTGTTTTTTAATCTGAACAATTAGTTTATCGTTTGGATTATTATAACTTAGATCTGAAAGTAATTTTGAAGATGCTTAATTTGGATAAGAAAATTTTATTTTTTATTAATTTTGAATTGTTTTTGAATTGATATTCATTTCTAATTATCGAGAGTATTTACTCTATTGTTATCAGTGATTGTGGGATAGATTTTATACTTATTAAATTAAGATATGTACATAGAAATATACAATAAAAATTTGAGTAGACTCTGAAAATGATCCCGTAATTTTTATCATTCAAATTAAAAAAAAAATTTATTAAAAATTGAATTATGTTGATTATTATTTTATTATTTATATTTAGGTTTGATTTATTTGGTCCTAATAAATTTAATCAAAAGAAAATTTCCTAATTTTTTATCTAACAACCCACTTGTTTACGTCGTTTTGAGCTGAAGTTAACTGCAGAGATGTATATCACTTGCACATTATTTTACATAATTAGGAGTCCCGACGTGTACATAATTAATCTACCATAACATGTTACCCAGTATTAGAATGCCTTCGTTATGAAATGAATTAAAACTGGAGCTTATGATCTATTTTTCATGCAACATTAATTCTATAATAATTTTAAATGAAAATTTATAATAACTTATTTCTAATTTTTCAAATATACTACTAAATGGGTGTTATTGCTAGTGTTATAATTATTATATTGCACCAAAAAATATAACCAACACATCTGTGAGGCATTTTATTTCAAGCTTGTACGTGAAACTCTCCTAAAAATCAATTGTTTTAAAAAATGCAAAACAAATTATTTCCAAAAAATCTACCATTTCTTCCAAGATTAATCCAATGTCGAGCTATGAAGAACGTTTCTTTCAAGCAAGAAGCGTACTTTCATTAGATTCTTCAGATGCTTTCACAAACCATTTGTTGAGACGTTGGGATGCCTTATTCACCTGCAACGAAGAATTAAAATTAAAGTTTACACATAGGGGCCAGAAAAAATAATAATATATGATAATTATGATAAGTTTACATAACCATAAATTATATCAATCTCGTTGTTCTATTGCTTCTCTTCTTCTCCTTTTTTTAAGAGTACTTCTATAGTTTTCAAATTATATCAATATACAGTTTAGGAAAAAAGATTTTAAAAAAAAAGAAATTTTTTTAATATTATTTTAAAATTTAAGAATGTATTCACAAATGATAATTTTTTCAAGATGGATAAATCCTTTATTTAATAAAAAAATCATGTCTAAAAACTGTAAAATATATAAAATTATGGCTCTTGAAAATTAACAATTTAACAGATATACATCCTTTGATATTGAGTTAAAAGCTTTGGGGTAAACAACATTTTCAATTTTATATGCATGGCAATATCCACAATGTATATGCATGAATTAATTATTTACCTGTTCATCCCAATCTGTCCTCCACACAATATATGAAAGAATGATTGTTTGCAATACTACCCCACTCAACAATCCAATCCATAGACCCTACAAAATCAAATCAACAACTCTGCAATTAAAGTATGTATAGAACAATATTAAAAAATAGCAATCTGTATTAAATCATACATTGCATTTCATGTTGAAGTTTTGCATGGTTTTTGATAATTTGAATACTAATTAAAACTTTTACCTTAATTCCAAGATCGGCGACATATCCAAGCAAAACTCCTACTGGAACTCCAATTATGTAATAGCTTCCCAAGTTCACATATGCAACAATGCCTTGCATACCAGCACCTATGGCTACACCTGATAACGAAACAATAACTTCAAAGCTCAAGTACCAAACGTTTCGTGAAAGAGAGACTTTTTGGATGGAAAAAAATTTATTACATTATCGCTGTACGTCTAGCTAATAAAATTATATGCTCTCACACAAATCATTTTTTCGTTTTGAGAGCTAATTATTTGTGTATTATATTTTAGTTTTTATTGATTAATGAAGATTTCAAATTAATGGATGGAAGAAACACTTGCCTGTGAGTATTGGCTGAATACTATTAAGCAGAAGAGAGAAAGAAAGTAGTACAGAGAGACTTGACACTACTTCTGCAACTTCCTCGCTACTTGTAAAAAAGTATGAAATCTGACGGCCGAATATCAAACCTAAAACCCAGAATAAAACTCCAAAACTTGTTGCAGTTGTGAGGATAACTTTAATTGAAAATTTGGCGGCCTTTGCGTTTCCTTTCCCCAGTTCATTCGACACTCGCACACTACACAAATGTTATAGTTGAAGGTGTAAATTTCAGGGAGGGTGGAAGTTGAGACAAAGAGATGAATGAGGGATTGAAGTGATTGCTGTTAAAAAGAAATATTACCACGAGGCAACTAGGAATCCAAGGAATATCATCAATTGAAAAGCACTGACGTTTAGACTGTAATAAGAAAATTATTTTTAGAGCAATATTCTCATTTTGTATGTATATTAAAACCACAGGAAAATAATTAATTTCAAAGATTTTAATAATAAATTCGAAAACGTTACCAAATGGAAAATGCAGCTATGGCAATGCTTGCGTCTCTCATGTAACCAGCTAATAAGACTAGAATGGAATTGTACCAAAGCTCCAAGCTATAAAAATGGAAATATAGTTAAACATACTATCAGAAGAATGTACTTACTTCTTCAAAACATGTAATATATATTTATATATATATATATATAACATGAAAGAAACTTTTAAAACTTACCAAAGCATCACACCCGAGGATATCGACATCTTGATTACAGGTAATAGATCAGCAAAGGCAGTTTTAGTGAATCCTTTCCATGTATGTGGACACCAGCCACCGAAAATATACACAAACAATCCAATGATCAACAGCCAACCAGAAATGTTCAATGCCCCCATTGCACCAGCAATTCCTAACTCAAGTTTGGTGACAAAAATCCAAGACAAAACAACATGAAGCACAAAAGAAAAAGTAGATAGCCACCCGACAATCATGTTTTTTAGCTGTGCTTGTAAGTACATTTGAATGGTCAAGCTGAAGACGAAATAATACACGAAGGGAACGAACCATAAGCAAATTTTTCCTCCAACTTCTGCCAGATCTTCATCTTGGCCAAGAAGATGTAAAATCGGAGTCCCGAAAATGAAAACAGGGAGCAATATCGTAGCAGTTGCAGTATCAACTATCCATGATCGTTGTAAGTAAATGCCCATCATGTGATATTGACCTGCTCCAAACGCTTGTCCACATAATGTTTCTGTTGCACTTGACATTCCCAGCTTCAAAAGAAATGAATGCATTAATAAATAAAAAGGACTATATCCTTTAAATTAATGCTTACTAGTATTAATCAAATGTGGGAGTTTAATTACCAGTATTCCGTTGACAAAACGTAAAAAAATGCTTTGAACGAGTGCAAATGCAGCGAGATCTAATTCAGAAACATGTCCAAGAAAACTTTGTGTTACCACAATGAGTCCAAATGAAGTCACCCTGGAAATAATGGAAGGAAATGAGATCCTCCATGTTATCTTTAATTCTTTCCAAATCCTCGATTTCAGATTATTATTGTCTTCTTCGTCCAATGGCAGAAGCCTCTCTTCCAATCCATCGTCCATGATCCTAAACACAAAAATAAATATGATAATTTGGTTAAACTTAGGCTTCCAATTCTTATTGTAATTAATATACCCAATTTATAAACATTGCTTTGAGTTTGTTTTCAGAAATAGCAAAGAGCAACGTCTATTTGCACCTAATTTTTAATCTAAACACCCATTGAAAAAGATTAAAAAATAATTTTTACTTTGTATACTCTTTTAAATATTCAGAAAGCTCCTAATTAATTTTTTATTATATTTATTAATTTTTCTTTATACACTTATAAAAATATTTATACTGCTAAAATTTTTTTATTAATTATATAATATAATTTAACTACATACAACAATAAAATATGATAAAATAATTATAAGATATGCTTACAATAAAAAAAATATTTCATGAACTCCGGTTCAAATAGTTTATAAACTATAGAGATGATCTATAAAATTAATAAGCCAAAAAATATCTTTAAACTATTTGGATTCTCTTAAAAATTGATGAGTTGATTATAAAAAAAAATTATGATGAATTATTTTGTTATTAAAGAGAAAAAAATTTATGGTTTAAAATAAAAGATTATAGATAAGTGTGTTTTGGTAAGAGTCAGAAATGACATTCTTTTATATATTTAGATTATATTATCCATAAAAAATAATTTATATTAAAGATTTTTTGTAGTAAATTTTGGTTAAAATATGAGAAACATTTTAACTTAATTTTAAACATAATTTATATCTATTTATTTGTACAATTTAATAGTAATTATGATCGTTAATTTATAATATTAAATATAATATTTTAATTTTAAATCCCAATTATTAAATTATATGAATTTAATAATTAAATAAAAATAATTTAAGTTAAAAAATTACTATTTATTAAACAAATAAGCCCAAAAAAAGACAAATAAGCCCAAAAATTCTAAGTTAGAAATAGAGTTACGTCTGATGATAACAGGTTGTTGGAAGGGAGCCTAAACTGCATTAAATGTCAAATTTGCAAAAATTTTAATTTATAACTTGTTTATCAACATTTTAAGTCACTAATTACATCAGGTCCTTAATTTTTTTCAGAAAAAAAAAAAAAAAGTGTTTTTACAAGGGTTGACCATAAAGAGAGAAGCTACGATACATGCCAATGAAGTAAAGATTTCCCATAATTAATGGAAAAACACATCACAGTGAAATTAAAATTTTTGCTATATATGCAAGAGATTTTAAAAAGGATAAGAGTTCATTATATGTTCCTTTAATTTTTGATTTAATTAAATTTATAAACTAAAACAAAGGATTGGCATATGAAATATATATTTTTAACTTTTTATTTTTACAGAATCAAATACCATAGAAACTAAAAAAGGTAAGTTGATTTAAAATACTATAAACTACCCATTATCCTTTTGTAAATTTTCCTTTTCTTCAGTTGTCAAAAGACATGAAGAAGATGAAGAAGAAGAAGCTAACAAGAACAAAGTGTTTATTTAGTAATTAAAACATCTTTTTAATTAATAATTTAATTGGTCTTTTGTAAGGAGTAATCGTAAGAACAACGCATCTTATTCAGGAAATGAGTTTAAAACATCGATATATTAAAGAAAAATCACAAATGAAAAGCTTAACTCTATGGAGTACTTCTACGATTGACCATACTGGATATAGGACATAGAGAGGAGAAGAAGAAGAAGAAGAAGAAGAAGATGATGATGATGATGATGCAATTAATTTTTCAATAAAACTTACTATTGTCCTTTTGCCTGCTAGCTGCTGTCTTTAGACTTAATCCTGCACTGGAGTTTTTACTTCAAGGAGATGTAGAGTTGCTTCAGCTTCAATCTTCAGATCTTCACCTTGGAATTTGACTCATTTTCTATTGTTTGTTAACTAAGTTAACATTCCTTAATCATCGCAACTCCCTGTCATCTATTGCCTTGAGTACAACTTTTCCCTATTCATAGCCGTCCGTAGGAGCAGATCGTTCGTGGAAATTTAACTAGTCAATACTCTTCATTATGTTGATATATTTGACGTCATATGTTACACGAAAGCTAAAGAAGAATTCAATCTAGAATTTGTTTGTTTAAATTATTGAATAAACACTCAGGGCCCACATACGTTTGGTTTTCTGTGTCAAATGTTTGAAAACTGCCCTGACTGTTTAAATATTTTTTTTATATATTTAATATTTTAATTTAATCCAATATAATTTAATACAGAAACAAAATAACGATGGCTCTTGTACTAATTATAAAAACAACCCAGAAATCTTAGAAGAATACCAACTTCTTAATTCGGATAATAAACAATCTTCGAGACTAATTAACAAATATATCATATACACTCATTTTGTAGAAATACGAATGTATTTTCCAGAAGCAGGAAATAATTTCTCTCTATTATTTATCAAGTGTTTACACGTTCATCAGATTATATAGAATAAATACAACGGATAAAAAATCATGAAAATAGCAACTGAAATAAAAACTTGGAAACATTCCTATAGATTAGGATTATTATCAACAGAATAAATGACTAATTCAAAGAGTAAAAAGAGAGTCAATCTTCAACACTCCTCCTTGACACTCTTTTCACACACACCAAACTTCGTTCGAAGATGTTCAAATTTAGATTTTGGCAATGTCTTTGTAAGGATATCAGCAAGTTGTTCATCAGTTCTGCAATGTATCAAGCTGATTTCTCCACTTCCTTCGTCTTCTCTAAGAAAATGATATTTAATTTTGATATGTTTGGTCTTCCTATGTTGAACTGGATTTTTCGTTATTGCAATAGCTGATTTGCTATCACAATACAATTTAGTAGCACCATGTTGAGGTTCTCCCATCTCCGTTAAAATCCTTCGAAGCCAAATTGCTTGATTCGCAGCAGTGCAAGCTGCAATATACTCAGCTTCTGCAGTAGATTGAGCCACTGTATCTTGTTTTTGTGAGAGCCAAGAAAACACACCACTGTTAAAAGAAAATGTGAATCCAGAAGTGCTCTTCATATCATCTACTGAACCAGCCCAATCACTGTCACTATATCCAGTCAAATCTGAGTTGATTGTTGGTTTATATCAAATGCCAAAGTTTACGGTTCCTTTGATGTATCTAAGTAGTCTCTTGGCTGCAATGAAATGTGTTTGGCTAGGAGTTTGCATGAACCTGGATAACAGGCTTGTTGCAAACATGATGTCTGGTCTAGTTGCTGTAAGATACAGCAAGCTGCCAATGATGCTTCTGTATTGTTTTTCATCTGCATTGGGTGTATCATCATTCTTCGTGAGTTTTTGATTTGGAACCAGTGGTGTGGTTACAGCTTTGGATCCTTCCATCTTGTACTTCTGTAACAAG
This sequence comes from Trichilia minutiflora, assembly GCA_035590515.1. Lineage (NCBI taxonomy): Eukaryota > Viridiplantae > Streptophyta > Magnoliopsida > Sapindales > Meliaceae > Trichilia > Trichilia minutiflora. Next base: position 13,514,468 of record JAVXUL010000009.1, read on the forward strand.
TGTTTAACATATTTTTCTTGTCCAATGAAGATGCCTTTGTCAGTTTGAGTAATTTCCATGCCCAGAAAATAGCTCATCAAACCAAGGTCTGTCATCTCAAATTCTTTTTTCATTTCTTCCTTGAATGCTGAAATCAGAGTAGAATTGCTCCCTGTGATAATAAGATCATCAACATACAAAGAAATAATTAGAATGTCAGATCCTTGAGTCTTGATATAGAGAGTAGGCTCACTAGGACTCCTCCTGTATCCACAATCTGCAAAATAAGTGTCAATTCTGCTGTACCAAGCTCGTGGAGCTTGCTTTAGGCCATACAATGCCTTCTTGAGCTTTAGAACTTTTGCTTCTTCTCCTGCTACCACAAAGCCTGGTGGTTGTTCGATGTAGATTTCCTCTTGAAGGTAGCCATTAAGAAAAGCAGATTTAACATCAAGCTGATAAATTTTCCATTCTTTTTGAGCTGCAAGAGCAAGAATTGTTCTGACTGTATCTTGTCTTGAGACTGGAGCAAATGTTTCATTGTAATCAACTCCAAATTGTTGTGTGAAGCCTCTTACGACAAGTCTGGCTTTGTGTTTCTGTACTGAGCCATCAGGATTTGTCTTGATTTTGTAAATCCATTTGACTCCAATAATGTCTTTGTGGACTGGTTTTTCAACCAACTCCCAGGTTTTATTTTTTTCAATCATTCTGACCTCCTCCTTCATTGCATGTTCCCACTCTTTGTGTTGTGCTGCTTCTTCATAGCTACGTGGCTCATGACTTGCAAGATAACAACGTTCACAAAGTTCAGTCTGTGGACAATTTTCATAGAGATCAGCAAGCAATCTTGTTCGTGGTGGTGGAGATTTGAGAACTGAAACTTCACTGCTCCTCGAAGATAATTTTGATGATGACTCGATTGAGTTCAAATGAGATTCAGAACCTGAGCTTGGAGTTCGTGGTGTCCATGACTCATCATTTGATACTTGTCTTGGTTCCACATTCTGATCTAACATGGAAATTATTGTCTTCTTTGGATCCAGTTTGCTTTCTTCCCAATTCCACGTGGCTTCTTCATCAAATGTTATATCTCTGCTTACTTGAATTTTTCCTGTTTCTGGATTGAATATTCTATAGCCCTTTGATTGAGAGCTATATCCCAGAAAGATCCCTTTTTCAGCTTTTGCTTCTAGCTTATGCCATTTTTTAGCAGGAATATACACATAACAAAGACAACCAAATATCTTTAAATGTCTAACTGCTGGTTTGTGTCCAGTCCATGCTTTAAGTGGTGTCATGTTTGGCATTGCTTTGGTGCTCAGTCTATTCTGGAGATAGACAGCTGTATAAACTGCTTCAGCCAATAATTTGTTTGGCATTCTGATGAGTACATAAAAGTGTATGTGTATTAAGAGTTAAATTTATCATTTTACACTTAAAGTATGATTAACTCTC